>CM035441.1:33928080-33933080 GCA_020310875.1 Ceratopteris richardii | reverse complement strand
AAACCTTGTCATCATATTTTTCCTCCAATACAAGGGCTAGGAAAAATCAGTTGTGGATTGAATTCACAACACTAAGGAAGCAACCTAAGCAAGCTATTTCAGAATTTGTGACCAAGATCAAAGATGTTGCAGATCAGTTAGCAAGCATAGGAGAAGAGATTGAAGAGGAACAAATTGTAAGGCAGGTAATCAATGGGATCAAGGCTGATGACAAGTGGGAAAGCTTCACCACTGCAATGGATCTCTACATGGACATGCGCACTCCAGATCTTACAACTCTCATGGGTCAACTATTCACACATGAAGCAAAGCTTACCAAGAGTGGAGATACTACCAAAGGTAACATTTCTTCTGCCCTATACACTGATAAGAAATCTAAGGATAAAGGCAAGAGTAAGAAGGTGGAAGATGAATGCTCTACCTCCCAAGCCAACTATGCAGGGAGAGGTAGATCTTCAAGAGGAAGGGGCAGAGGAGGTAAGCAAGGTAGGGGGAGACCCTGTAATTCATCACCATGTAACATTTGTGGCTTATCAAATCACATCATAGATGAGTGTTACAGGAATTACAAAAATCAGAGAGGAAGAGGCTACCAAAGAGGTGGATACTCACAGTCTAGAGGAAGGTTCAACCATTACCAAGGCCACAACAACAATTACAACAACAACTACAACAACAATTACAAGGGCAACTACCAAGGAGGATTCAGAAATAGAAAGGACTACAACAACTACACAGAGGAGCATGATGACTCTCTCTTGATCATGAACATGACTTCAAAGTCAGGTACAAATAATGATCACTTATTTTATATTGATTCAGGGTGTTCATGTGGCTGGTAATGTTGCACTACTCTCTGATCTTGAGGAACCAAAAGGTAAACACCAAGTCCAAACAGGTGATGATACAAAGCATTCTGTAGTTAAAGTTGGAAATGTGAAAACTTGTGATGGTAATGAGAATTTGTTGAGCAGAGTACTTTATGTACCTACAATTACAAAGAACTTAATGAGTGTTGGTCAGATTGTAGAGAAAGGGTTGCAAGTCAGATTCAATCAGTATGGAGCATTTGTGGAGGACCCAAGACATGGATTCAAAAGGATAGCTAAAGGAGAAAAATCAGGTAGACTTTTCACTTTTGAGTTGGAAGATACAAAGAACATTGCATTATACAGTTATAAAGATCAAACACTTTCAGAGCTTGAGATTTGGCACAAGAGATTAGGGCACATAGGATAAAGGACCTTGAAGCAAATGTGCAGGGACCAATGTGTGCTTGGGATACCTAATGTATCCAAGCAACATATGATTTACAAGTGTGGTGCTTGTCAATTTGGTAAGTCTCATAGGTTACCCTTCTCCAAGAAAGGATATATGCATGAAGACTATCTAGAGCTTGTACACACAGATGTATGGGGACCTAGCAAAGACCCCTCAGTTTCAGGTTCAAGGTACTATGTGTCTTTTATTGATGATTATAGCATATGGACTGTATTATACTTTATGAAGCACAAGGATGAGGTATTTAATTGTTTTACGAAATATCTTGCACTAGTTGAAAATCAGACATGAAGGAATTTGAAGAGGCTAAGGTCAGATGGAGGAGGTGAGTACTTCTCCAATGAATTTGAGGACTTCTTGCAGGACAGAGGCATCAAAAGGGAAATAACCACAAGGTACTCTCCTGAACAGAATGGGGTAGCTGAAAGAAGAAATAGGTTAATTGTTGAGACAGCTAGATCTATGCTTAATGAGAAGAGATTACCTAACTATCTATGGGTAGAGAGTGCTTCTATTGCCACCTATCTCGTAAACAGGTTACCATTAAAGTCACTTGATGGTATGACACCATATGAAGCATGGCATGGTAAGAGACCATCATTGGATCACTGCAAAATTTTTGGATGTGTAGCATATGTACACATTCCTTCACAGGTAAGAGGAAAGCTAGATCCAAAGGTTGAAAAATGTATTTTCATTGGATATGATTTAAATAAAAAAGGTTACAAGTTTTTTAACCCTACCAATAAGGGATTTATGGTAAGCAGAGATGTGATCTTTGATGAGAATGATTCTTGGAATGAGAATGAATGCAGGAAGGTCAAACTACCCTATGATTTGGAAGAAGAATTTCCAAAACTTACAAAGGAAGAACCTACTCAGGAGGGAGAGTCAAGTTCAAATGATGAAGATACTATTGCGAACATTTGTTTTATGTAGGGTACAAGTTTCAAATTATGTAAATACCTTTGGGAAGTCTTCAAATAGTTCAAGAAGGCTCATATTATTCATAAAATGTAGCAAAAATACCACGTGAGTTCTAGAACATGGTGAGTCAAATTAGTGAGTCACAAAGGAGCTTTAGTGGTGTCCTAGTGGAAGGTCGATGTGGCTAGTTCTCAAAGTCCATCAATACTTTGCTTATTTGAGCACTTGAGTCATGTAATACCTCCATCCAAGTGTCTACCATGAATTTAGATGTATTAGGAAGGTTTTAGATTAGTTTCCCATGCTATACAAAGAGGAGAAAAGTCGTGATCTTGTGGGATGTCCAATAGAGTCATATGTGTATCTCTACACTATTGTAGTTTTGTATGCAAAGATTGCAGAGCTTGTATCTCCCTCATTATATATCCAAATTACATGTTTGATAGCTCATTGGAAAGCTCTTACTGTCTACTATATTCCTGTAAATTGTCATAATCATTGGATTTGTGAGCTGAGAGCAATACTCTCTGCAAGTAGTGTGTGTTCTCTGTTTTTTATCCCTGTTGAAGGTCTCCATTAAACCTCAAACTTGCAGAGGTCATATCGCCTTGTGTATGTATCCAAATCATGTGTTCTTTGGCTTGTTAGAAAGATCGTTAAGTCTACTTGTATTTTGGAAAGTTTCAAAGTCATTGGAGTTGTGCGTTAAGAGCAGTAGGCTCTGCAAGTGATGTGTGTCCTCAGGTTCATCTATGTTTCAAGGTCTCCATTAAATCTACATATTGCAGAGGTTGTAGCTCATTATGTATTTATCCATTTGAGGTGTTCTATATCTTGTTGGAAATCTCTTAGAGTCTAGTTTATGTGTGTGAAATAGTTTTGGAAAATTCTAAGTGAGTAAAGAGCAATTTGCTCTGCAAGAAAATTGGTCTATGCATACAAGTTTGTGAAAAAGTCAACTAGGTCCTGTTGGGTTTCATCTCCTTCTAGCTGTACTTTGGAGATCAATAAAATCCAACAGATACAATCAACCTTGAAGAGTTCAAGGCATGGAAATCCAAAGGTAAAATGAAGATGAAGAAGCTTGAGGACATACCAGAATCTTCAACTCAATCAATCAGAAGGTCTCAAAGAGAAAGCAAAAAACCTATCAGATATGGGTATGATACATCTCTTGTTACTAAACATTCAGTTTATCTTGCCAAGGATTTGTTGAATGAAGAACCAGGTTCATATGAAGAAGCAATCACAAAATCAGAATGGAAAGAAGCCATGGATGAGGAGATTGAAGCACTAAAGGAAAGTGATACATGGGAGTTAGTACCCAAGAAAGACTCCATGAAGGTAATAGGATCTAGATGGATCTATAAATTGAAAAGAAATTCTGATGGCACAATTAACAGGTACAAGGCCAGGTTAGTAGCCAAGGGTTTTGCACAAACCCAAGGCATTGACTATGAAGAGACATTTTCTCCTGTGGCCAAGATGCCAACAATCAGAGTGTTGGTTAGTGTGGCTGCATCAAAGAATTGGAACATGTACCAATTGGATGTCAAGAATTCTTTCTTGAATGGATGGATTTCAGAAGAGGTTTATATGTCACAACCTCCTGGCTATGAAGACCCTAAGAAGGTAACTTATGTTTGCAAATTAAAGAAGGCTTTATATGGATTGAAGCAGGCACCTAGGGCATGGAATTACAGGCTAACTACATACCTCCAAGACCAAGGTTTTGTCATGACTAAGGCTGACACTTCTCTGTTCATTAAGAGAAGTAATTCAAAGGTAATCTATCTTTGTGTCTATGTTGATGACATCATCATTACAGGTAATGATGTCAATGGAATCAGAAGCATCAAAAGCCAGATGATGAAGGAATTCAAGATCCATGATCTTGGATTATTGAAATATTTCTTAGGACTTGAATTAGTCTACAGTAATTCAGGGATATACATTACTCAGAAGAAGTATGTACAAGATATGTTGAAGAAATTTCAATTGCAGGATGCTAAATCAGCTAGCACTCCAATGGAGGTGAACCTAAAGCTAAGTGCCCATGAAGGTGATGAAGTCCAAGACATTACAGGTTATCAAAGTATGGTGGGTAGCTTGAACTATGCTACTCTTACAAGAATTGATATTGCATATGGAGTTAGTGTGCTAAGTCAATTCATGCACAAACCAAGGATACCTCACTTAGAGGCTACAAAAAGGATCTTGAAGTATCTCAAGGGTACACAGAACCATGGTTTGTATTTTCCTTATACTTCAGATATTGATATAAAAGTCTATTCAGATGTAGATTGGGCAAGATGCAAGGATGATAGGAGGAGCACTTCAGGATACATTTCTTTTGTAGGTGACAAACCAATTTCATGGTCTGCAAAGAAGCAACCAACTGTTGCATTGTCTTCTACAGAGGCAGAGTATAGAGGGCTAGCTAATGCCACTCAAGAAGCAATTTGGATTAAGCTTTTGTATACAGAATTGGGCCTATATACTAGGCCTCCAATTATCTTTGGAGATAATACAAGTTCTCTTCACCTTGCAGCTAATCCTATCTATCATGCCAGGACCAAACACATAGAAGTTCATTATCATTATGTGAGGGAGAAGTTGCTAAGCAAGGACATTCATCTGACCTATGTCAACCAACATGCAATGTGCAGATTTGCTGACTAAAGCTTTGGATGGAACCTAACTTTGAAGGTTCAAATCTATGATTGGATTGTAGGATGTACTTGAAGATTGAAGATGAAGACTTAAGCCAAAATGTTTGGCTTGAGGGGGAG
>CM035441.1:33668450-33880950 GCA_020310875.1 Ceratopteris richardii | reverse complement strand
ACAAACTAAGCCGAAATAGATTGATATAACTAAGGTGCAAGAACTTGTGCATTTTCAATTTGATTCTAATTTCTTTGAATGGGCTAAAAGATTAGTACTTTGGCTTTGGTATGAAAAATAGGGACATCAAACTTTTGAATGTCCAAACAAGCCCATCAACCATTCTATGCAGGCCTAGATAGTTGAGCTACAAGAAGAAAACAAGGATTGAAGAAGTAGATAAACAAGGTAATTGTTCTAACACTAGTCTTCAATGCATGACAACTTCTTCTCATTCAAGGGCATTAGTGATAAGGATTACAAGGGATATATCCTCACATAAGTTTAGTATCTTGATTGATTAAGGTAGTATATTTTTTTTTCTTTTTTTCATAAGTTGGTAGATGCTTTAGGATTGCATATTGAGATGCAGATCAAAGACTTGTACAGATGGCTAATGGTAGGATACACTATAGTCGAGCCTCTATAGTGAATCTTGATTTTATCTTAGGTGAACATAAGTTTTTTGGCACCTTCCATGGAATTGAAATGAGAGAATGTGGTGTAATTAATTGCATGGATTAAATTATTCGTAATAGTGTCATGATTGATTGGAAAAGTGGAATCCTTTGAAAACAAAGGGGGAGGCACATCATCTTGTAGGAGGGTATAATTGGGTTTTTTCTGATATTTCTACTATACAGATGATTAGTGGTATTTGGTAGGGTTGTGAGACAATTTTGTTTTGCACGAATAGCATTCATGAGAAAAGTAATGAAGAGGAAATCCCAAAACATGTTAGAAACCTTATAGATGAGTATGTATTTGTATTTCCTAATTATCCACCAGGCATGTCCCATGCCAAAAAAAGTGACCATTTTCATGACCTCTACGTAGGAAGTGAACCTTTTTCTAGAGTTCCTTATGGGTCCAATATTTTTGAATTGAAAGAGTTGAAGCTTCAACTAGAAGATTTATTGAAGTGGAGGTTGATAAGACCTAGTATTTCACCTTAGGAAGCAACTCTTTTGTTTCAAAAAATGAAAGATGGCTCATACAAACTTTGTAATTGACTATAGGGGATTGAACAAGAAACTTGTTAAGAACAAGTATCCTCTTCCACATGTAGATGAATTACTGATTCAATGAAGTGGCATGCTAGCATTCACTAAAATTGACTTAAGATTTGGATATCATTAAGTTGGAGTAGAGTCTGATGACAATATCAATATATATATATATATATATATATATATATATATATATGGAACTAGATGTACTTGTCCCAGTAAAACAATGTATCCTATGTCTGAAACATGATACATATTATGGTTGTGCACTGATCAGAGTCATTTTCTTTCCATGAATGAGATTAGGATTATGATTGAGATTGAGTTCTACTTGAGAATGATTTTGTGGATGAGGCTCATCATTGAAACTGCTTGATAGAATTTGTAATGCACATAAAAATAGTTTTCAAAATATGTACCACAAAATAAAACTCTCTCTCTCTCTCTTTCTCTCTCTCTCTCTCTCCCTTCTTGGTTCAACGCATAATTAAGCTCATACCCAGCTACCATTAAGTTCTAATCACTAACAATTAAACATTCTTGTGAAGTTATGCATTCATATGCACAAGTATGTGTATACATGTGTGTTCAAATGCTAACTCGATTGTACAAATGTGAGCATATGCATCTTGATGTGTGTAGCTATGTACAAGAATGTATATGCATCTATATGCTAACTTAGAAAGGCCTAGATAAGTGACATTTTTCTGGAATGAGGAGCCATTAGATGGGTCTTCGAAAGACCTACGTTTGATTAATATCTTCCTATGTTCCAAAGTGCCAAACTAAGTGTGTGCATCCATGTATGTATGCATGTATTTTTTTCGTCATATATAATGCTATATGCAAACAAAAAGTAGCATTTCCCCTACGTATCCTAAGGAATGCATGCCTATAAACAAACAAGGCTAGCATGTAATAATTGAAACAAATAAGGATTTAGATAATAAATGGCATGCAGGCTACAAAACCACCTACAAAAAGACAATCCACATGCAAAAATAAAGATCCAATTGGCGAAAATAAACATTCTACTTATATAAGAAAATATTCTGTTGTATGCATGTAATGTATATCTATGTATTTGTATTTGTATGCATGCATTTATTTGTGTATGTGTATGTACATGTATGTATACATATGTGTATATACATGTCCATGTATATGTATTTGTGTGGATGTATATGTGTGTATGTGTGTTTATATGTTTGTATGCTTATATGCATTTGTGTATGCATGTATGCACATATGTATGTATGTATATGTGGATATAGGTATTTTTATGTATGTATGTATGCATGCATGCATGTATGTATGTATGTATGTATGTATGTATGTGTGCATGTGAGTGTATGTGTGTATGTATGTTTGGATGAATTTGTGTGTGTATCTCTGCATTCACGTACATATGTGAGTTAGAATGTATATAAGTAAGTATGCATGTATGCAACTATATGTGTGTAGGTTTGTGTGTATTCATGTATTTATGAATATGTGTGTGTGTTTGTTTGTATGTGTGTAAGCATGTATGAATGTATGTAAGTAGGTATGTATGTATGTAACTATGTATCTATGTGTGCAAGTAGCTATGTATCTATGTATGTATGTAAGTAGATATGTTTGTATGTAACTATGTATGTTAGTAGGTTTGTTTGTATTTATGTGTATGTTTATTTGTATGTATGTGTATGTTTATGTATGTGTGTGTATATATATGTGTATATGTGTGTGTGTATGTATGTGCATATATGTAAGAGTATGCATGTGTATGTATGTGTGTGCATGTATTTGTGTATATCTATAAGTGTATAGGGAGTCCTACAAGTGTCTATCTCTATGTGTATATGTATGTGTATGTGTATGTATGTGTGTGTATATATGTACATGTGTGTGTATGAGAATTTATATATGAATGTGTATGTATGTGTGTATGAATGTGTGTGTGTCTGTATGAATGTGTGTGCATATTGTATGTGTGTATGTGTGTGTGTGTGTCTATGTATGTATGTGTGTTTATGTTTGTAAGTGTGTGTATGTGTGTATATAAGTGTTTACTTGTCTATCTCTATCTCTCTCTCACTTGTTCTCTACCATGATAGAGCAAAGAAAAGAGAAAAAAGGAGAGAGAGAGAGAGAGAGAGAGAGAGAGAGAAAGAGAGAGAGAGAGAGAGAAAGAGGGATGAAAATTGAAAAAACAAGAAAAAAGAGAAGAGATAGTAACATTAGATTGCAACTTTGGTGGAAAAAAGTATGCAAAGAGAGTGTTGTCAGGGTGTACTTCCAAGGAGAATGTATGCAACGAGGGTGCTAAGCGGATGAAAGTACACCAATAGAGTGTTAGGGATGCACACTTTGAAGGAGAGATTATGCCATGAGAGTACTTGTAGGTGCAAGTTTAACGAGTGAGTGCTCCAAACATTGGAGCATGTCAAGATCTTGCTTCTCGACTTTGTTTGAAGCATTATGAATAAGTTTTCTCACTTGGATGGTTCTTTGCAAATGAAAAATATAGAGAACCATGCTCACAAATTTCTCTATTTTTTTGGAGTTTAAATTCGCTAGTAAGCCAATCCATAGATCATTCAAAGGCCCCATCAAAAGAACAAAAATGTATGAAATTAAAAAGTTCTAAAAAGTCTTGAAAGTTGCAAGCTTGTATGCACAATCTTGTTGATAGCATGGTGGATGGGCAACGGTATCCAAATCAATAGCATGGCTAAGGTCCAAGTAGATATCATAGTCAATGGTTAGTTGAGATATTGATATTCAAATCCACTTGATATCCATTGGAAACATTGTTGGTAGCATGGTCGGTGGCCTAGTGGGTATGCCAATTAGTAGTGTGGTTGATGGACTTGTAGATAGCATGGTCAATGGTTAGTTGTTAAACTAGTATTCAATTGAGCTAGAGATCGCATCACTAAATCATAGATGAAAAAAAACAAATGCACATCTAGTAGATTTTTTATGACTTTTCAATGATTCCATCAATCGATGCATGCCTTTTCCATCATATTTTTTGAGCATTAATAGACCCAAAAAATTTTAGTAGTGCCTCTGTTCTATGTAAATGATTGTACTAGAGGAGAGTACTAGAATATACTTCTTTGAAGCATTAAGTTGGCCTTGATAACATTTTCCATCATTAATGTACTTTTTCCTTTTCTTGTCTGCTAGAAAAAGGTTAGCAAATCAGAATGGATAGAGATCATATAATTCTAGTAATTACCAAGGAGGAAAAACTAAGCCGAAATAGATTGATATAACTAAGGTGCAAGAACCTGTGCATTGTTAATTTGATTCTAATTTCTTTGAATGGGCTAAAAGATTAGTACTTTGGTTTTGATATGAAAAGTAAGGACATGAAACTTTTGAATGTGCAAATAAGGCCATCAACCATTCAAGTGGAAATCCCTAACCAATGCTTTGTCGCAAGACTACAAATATAGATTATGTGATCCCTCTCGGTATGTCTATGGTAATGGTGTGCCACAATTTTTTATTTGGGTCATATATGGTAGTATGACTTCAGCTCTAATCAAATTCTAAAAAGCATATATTCATTGGATATAGTGATCAATCAAAAGCATATGGACTGTATGATCTTGAGAACCACTCCATCAAAATTTCAAAGTACATAAACTTTAATGAAGCTTCAAGATAGTTAACCAAAGATCCAAATACAAATCTTAGCACATCCATCTACACTTCGAAGGGGGACATAGTCTTTTCAAAACACATGTCAAATGCAAGTACTTCAAATCAACCAAGAAGATTACAAAGGCTCATTGAAAATCAACAACGCGAGCAAAGTCATTATGCAAACTATGCATTGATGCATCAGATCCCATAGATTCTAAAGTGTTCCAATTATAAAGAAGCTCAACGACAACCTGAGTGGGAAGAAGCCATGCATGTGAGTACCGAGCATCCACCTTCACATCATGTGAGCCCATTTGGCTTCGATCAATACTATTTGACATTGGTGTTTTGTAGGTTACTCTGACATGCATCTCCATGGACAACCTATCAGCCTTGGCGATTGTCAAGAATTGAGTGTTCCATGCTTAGATGAAGCACATCGAGATCTAGTACCATTTCTTTCAAGAGAAGCTCATATCTCAAGAGATTACTCTAGAGCAGTTTACCTCTCAAGAGAACCTGGCAGATATGTTCAGGAAGGCTCTACCTACAGTTCCACGATAGTGCTTGGTGGACCTCTACAACATTCAACCACTTCAAAATGGAGTTGCATAGGGGGTGTTGATGACATGATTGCTCCTACATGAGTGATATCCATTTTCTATCTAAGAGACACTCCATTTCCAATTTACTTCCATTCTATCGTGTCATTGTTTCTACCATTATGTTCATTGTCCTTCGAGGGGAATTATTCCACATGAGATGTACTTTGGAGATCCCATCCCAAATCTATATAAGGAGGGCCTCTCCCCCATTTGTACTTGGTTAGAAGCTTGAGAAGCCTACTCCATGCTCTTGGCAAGCTCATTTATAATTCATGTGAGTTTACCCATTTCTTGGTCTACTCACTTTGAGCCTCTCACTATTTCTTTTGTGAGTACACTCTTCTTTTCATTTTGCATCCATGCATGTATTCTCTACATTAAGTCACTACCCTTCCTTGTTGTGTAATTACACATCCGATTTGATTTCCACCAGCATTGTTGTGTTTTCCTCTTCTAGCTTAGCCTTCTTGGCCTACATATAGCACTTGATGGGCTTATTTGGGCATTCACAAGTGTGATGTCCCTATTCTCCACATCAAAAGCAAAGTCCTAATCTTTTCAGCCCACTCTAGGAAATCAAAATTACATTGCCAATGGACAACTTCTTGCTTCTTAGGTGTATCAATGTGTTTTGTCTTAGTTTTTCCTCCTTGATTATTACTAGAAATATTTGATCTCTATCCATTCTGATTTCTTAACATATTTCTCTATGTTGATGTCCTCTAGAGATAAACCTTGATTTGGATGATTTTTTCATAATGAACTTCTCCATCTTCTCAAAGTTTTCAACTTTTGCACCTACATATGGAAACTCTACACATCTAGAACCCTTCACTTGATAGCAAGCTATTCTCAAAAACCTTGAATAAATTTTCTCTTCAAAGCATCTCCAAAAATATCTAGTGCATAGTTATGTAAATGTGAAAATTTCTCCTTATATCCTTTGCTAGAAAATTTATGTATGTCATCCTCTCATTGTTTCAAAGAGTGGAATTCAATTTACTTTTCCATCCAACAATGCACCAAACAATAATGCTTCTTTGGTTTCTCTCAAAACTCTTTCCAGAGCATAGGCCCTTCATATGCACTTGTCTAGATGTATGCTTTCCACCATTGTTTGATCTCTACCCATTGTGATTTGTTGAAATATTTCTCCATGGTTGACATCCTCTCGAGATAGACCTTGATTTCAGTGAAGTTTTCATAATGAACTTGTTTGTCTTCTCAAAGTTTTCAACTTCTGGAACTGCATAGGAAACTCTATACATCTAGACCCCTTCACTTGATAGCAGGCTCTTCCTAAAAGCGCGTAATAAAGTTTCTCTTCAAAGCATCTCCAAAAACTTCTAGAACATACTTATGTAAACATAAAAATTTCTCCTTATATTCTTCACTAGTAAATTTATGTTTGTCATCCTCTTGTTGCTTGAAAGAGTAGAATTCAATTCCCTTTTCAATCCAACAATGCCGAGAACAATAATGCTTCTTTGGTTTCTCTCAAAACTCTATCTAGAGAACATGCCCTGCATGTGTTACAGAGGTTAGAGTCCTCAAGCATGGAGATAAGGTAGGCCTCAGCTACCTCTTGAAGTGCTTCAAGTGTCTACATGTATGATTTACACAACTATTTGGTGACTCTACACAAATGCAAAATTTCCACCTTTGATTTTGATTCCTCCCTAAACATGCATAGGTGAAAGAAATCATTAAGCTCCTTCATCCATGCTTCAAGATCCTCACTAGTTTCGTTCTCACCATTAGATTAGTTTAATTTTTCTCTTTTAAACACTTGAATGAGTGCAAATTGATTGACATCATTATCATATTAACGTTCACAGTCCCCTTGCTCTACATGCCTTTGATGTGCCCACACCGTTATACCTTCATCATTGAGGTCCATGAAAACATTTGAAATGCCGTCCTTTATGTTTGTTGGATATTTCTTTATGTAATTCTGCATTCAAAATATGGATAAGCTCCTCTTGATCTTTCTTAATCCTGTGGAATCCAAAATGACTAAAATAGGGTTCGGTTGGTATTCTAAGATTTGATACCATATGTTGGAAGTGGGGTGGGCCAAAATAACATTAAATCCTATTTTAACAGGATCTTCTAAGAGTTGAACCTTAACACACACACTTTAATATTCAAAAAGAAGATGATTGAGAGATAGACAGAGAATATGAAAGATTTCAAGTGTAACACTAAGCTATGAGACTCAGCTACACTATCTACATTCAAATGTCAAATTACAAGGTGTATATATGATAAACACTAATAATATCTCTATCTAGAAATAAAAAGTAACAAGATACAAGAAATTGTGTGCAAAAGAGGTATGAAGAGTGTGTGTTTGTGTGTGAGAGAATATGGAGAATATAAAGAGTTTAGAATCATTGTACATTAAACCCAAATTCTAATCATCCTAAATAAAAAACAAGTGGCCTAGCAAGTAAGAACGGAAAGAGACTTGCTACTCACTTAAATCAACAATAGATGTTGATGGTAATTTGGCACAATCTCCTCCAGATATTCACCAAGATGTAGAACAAAAATTCTCCAAGAGTGTGTGAACTCCTCCTCCAAGATGGCCTCTAAGTTCTCCTTGAGTAACTTGGGAAGATACTCCTTGATCACCTCCAAGAGTGTACAACTCTTGCTAGAACTTCTTGAGTTGATGTTGGACAAAGCCTTGCTGATAAAGCTTTGAGCCTCCATCTAAAAGCAGTATCCTAAAGCTAGAATCAGTGTTGGAAAAAGTTTTGAAAGAAATTACATGTGCGTATATCAGAACACTCAAAAAAATCTTTGTAGCATGATGTCAATTCTCTAATATTGTTCCATTTTTCAAAAAGCAATGCAATCTACCTTGTTGCATGATCAAGGATTGAACCTCCATGGTCTTGAAGAGAGTCACATGTTTATCTATGTTGCCTCCCATGCTTTCTTGTAGGGAAGAAGTCTAAAGAAAACTACATATGTTGAAATCCATTGAGATTTATTGGACAATTTTGACATTGTCTCCAACAATCCCCCCTTCAATGTCATAATGGTACAAGGTTCAATAACCTGCAAAACTTCCTATGAATCTCTCTAGTCAATGTATCTCTTAACTTCTTTCCACTAAATCTTGATTTGACTGTGTATGAACCCATATACTTGAAAAAATCTAAACTGAATGTCCGGGCATGTATTACATAGATATACGAAGCAAGCAACTGCTTGACTATATAATGTAGTATCAAATGGTTTTGAATGTGCTTTTGACTGTAACGACACATTGACATCCATTAGTGTCTCCATAGGCTTGGAATCTGTCATCTCAAACCTTTCTAATAATTTCTCAATGTACTTTTGTTGTTTCGTGTAGATACACACATCTCTATATTTGAACTTAATCCTAGGACTTGTGATAATCATATCACTTTGTAGTGCATCTTAACCACTAGCTGGTTCATTCTCAACTAAGTAAGAGCTAAAACATTATTAATCCCAAAATGTTCTACATAATTTACCTAGTCTTCTTGTTGTCTACTTATCTAACTTTTGGTTCTTCCAATGTATTCCTTTATACCACTGACCTTCCAAGTTTGATATAACCACTTTGGCATATTCCTGAAAAGTGCTGGTATCCTTTTTGGTTCTTCAATGTCACTTTCTTCTAGAACTCCAGAACCCTCTCCAACTTCATAAGTTGGAATTTAAAGAGGTATTGATGATGGACAAGGTAGTGGTTTAGGTAATGACATTCCCTCTTCACGTGCATCTCTTGAAGTTTGAGAAGGTTCATCACCCCCTTGTATGGCTGAATGTAAGAATCTAAATTCCTTGTGAAAAATGCATAGTCATTTGCATTTTTGAAATCAAGAACCTCTTCCTTCTTATCATATATCTGACTTTCTACAATATGTGCATTGCGTGAGAGTAGGATATCACTTGTATGTAGAACATAGGATCTTTATCCTTTGCTTTCAATTGAGTAACCAAGAAAGACGGCATTAATGGCTTTTACATCATGCTTACCACGAGCCTTCTCAATGTGAAGATAATCTGGGGAACCAAAAACTTTTAAGTAAGTCACATTGCGTTTCTTCCCATAAAAAGCTTCATAAGGTGTAATAAGCTTCAAAGATTTTGTGGAAGACCTATTCAGAATTTGATTATTTGTATATACTACATCAAACCAAAACTAAGGAGAAAGCTTTTTGGATGACATCGTACTATGCATCATCTCAACAAGTATCTTATTCTTTCTCTTTGCAACACCATTTTGTTCTAGGGTGTAAGCAATAGTGAGTTGATGAGAAATACCTTTGGCTTCAAGAAAAGAATTAAAGTCTTTTGACATGCACTATCCTCCTCTATCACTTCTCAAAATCACGATCTTTGAATGAGTCTCATTTTCAACCATAGCTAAGAACACCTTGAAAGTCTAAAAAAACCTTTGACTTCACTTAAAGATCGTTAATCAATGAATATCTTGAGAAATTATCAATGAACATAACAAAGTACCTCTAACCTTAAATAGAATATCTTCTCATGGGAGCATTCGCATCTGAATGTATCTGCAACTTCCTTGTGGCTATGATGGGACCGTTCACATCTAAATGTATAGTATAACAAAAGTTGGCAAGTTCCCCACCATACCTTGATCTTTGATATGTTGGAGAGTTGTGTACCTGATATGGCCATATCTAGTATGCCATAACTTCATGTTCTCCTTAGGTGTAGTAGTCCCAACAAGATTAGCATGACTAATTTTTGATAACACAAACATGTTGCTTCTGTTTTCTCCTTGAAGCAGACAATGCTCCTCATAGGGTGAGAGTATCTGACATGAATCTTTCTTAAAAAACATCTTTATATCTATCTGATAAGAAACTAGAGAAAGAGAGAAAATTCTTCTTCATTTTTGGAACATAAAGAACATTGGAAATTTCCACATGCTCTTGACTTTAGGTTCACTTCTCCAACACAAACAACATCCAAATCATGACCATCTACAATGGTCACTCTTCTAGATAAAGAGTTAGAAAGGGAAGAAATACATTTCTGCAACTTTTCATATGCTTAGAAGCTCGAGAATAAATAAATCGATGGATTATCTGAGATTGCATTTAATGCTACCTAATCAAAAGCTATTTCTTCAATAGTAATACATCCATATGAATCTACCTTTGAAGATTCAAGTTTTGGATAATCTTTAACACTATTATGTGATGCTTTCTTCTTCTTATTAGAAATCCTTGCTTTAGATTCTGTTATGTAATGATGTCATTTTTTAGAGTAATGGCATACTCCTTTCTTTGAATCAGATGTAGTTGAAGACTTTTCTTTGGGTGTAGATGAAGCATTAGGAGAAGGATTGGAAGACTTTGGATTTGAAGAATTACTTTCCTTCTTGGATTGTTGACTCTTCTTCTCCTTCTTCTTCGTTCCTCTCGATGATGATAGCATGGCTTCATCATTCTCTTCCATACCCGTTTCTTGATCTTCATCTTGAAGTAACAGGAACTATAGCTCTTCAAATCAAAGTTCTCTATCTCTTGTAGAGAGAGCTATATAAGTAACAAAAGCATGATATGTATATGGAAGTGAATTTAGAAGTGTGTTTAACATCTCCTCATCTGAAATGTTTACTCCTATGTTGAGTAACAGATCTCGTAAATCTTTAAGCTTCAAAATATGTGTCTAAACTGATTCACCAACTTTTATCCTTGTGTTGGCTAGCCCTCTTCTTAAATGCTCTTTCCTAGTAGGTATTATGTAACTCCAACCAAGCTTGTCGAGAGGTTTTCCAAGATTTTTTCTGGGGTAAAATATGCCTCTTGACTCCCATAGCAATATATAAATGTGCTAGTGCATCCCTTGAATCCATCTAGATTGCTCTTTTGTAGAAAGTAATCTCGTAGTAGTATGGATGCCTAATGATGAAATAGTTTTTGCTTCTTCACTAACCTCCTATTGAATAGAAATAGGAATAGGATTTCTTCTAGAAGATGAAGCAACATCTTCTTAGACTTGTCTTGGCCTTGAATAAGTGCCATTGACAATATTCAATAAGTCCTTTGATACTAACAGATTCATCATCATAAAAATCCACATTGGATAGTTAGACATACCCTCAAGCTTGTCTTGATTGTCAAGTCTATTATCACTCATCTTGTTAAGGGTCTATGTCAACTATGCTTTGATACCAAATGTTGGTATTCTAAGATCTGATACGATATGTTGGAAGTGGGATGGGCCACAACAACAATAAATCACATGTTTATAGATCTTCAAATAGATGAACCTTAACATACACGCCTTAATACTAAGAAAGAAGATGAGTGAGAGATAGAAAGATAAGAGGCAAGATTTCAAGTGTGATGGTAAGCTATGAGGCTCACCTACACTATGTATATTCAAATGTCAAATTACAAGGTGTGTATATGATACAAAGTGACAATATGTTTATCTAGGCCAAAATAGGAAATAGATACAAGAAATTGTGTGCCTAAGAAGTGTGTCTATGTGTGTGACAGAGAGGGAGAGAGAGATTTTGGAGAATATAGATTGTTTAGAACTACTATACATTAAAGCCAAATTTTGATAACCCTAAATCAGAAATGAGTGACCTAGCAAGTAAGAACGGAAATAGACTTGCTACTCACAGTATATCAACAATAGATGTCGATCGTAAGCAATCAAAATCTACTCCAAATATTCACCATGACATAAAACACAATGCATCCAAGAGTGTGGGAACTCCTCCAAGATGGCCTACAAGATCTCCTCCAAGGTCTCCTTGAGTGAGAGCTTCTTGAGTTGATGGTGAACAATAGGTCAAATCATTTCTTATACAGTTTTGAGCCTCCAACTAAAAGCACTATCGAAAATCTAGAGTGAGCATCAAAGGAAGATGCAAAGGAAACTACATGCACGTATATCAGAAAACTAAAACAAATCTTCTTCCCATGATGTATCGCGAAAGAGTGAAGAATTCAACAATTATATGATCCAGAGATCCATCTATCTTATGAAAACCCATTGAAGATTACCTTTGATCAAGCTATTTACCATATTCTTTGTATAGGAATCACTAGAATTTATCATCATTTTAGCTAGATTTTATCATCTAGAAAGATTTATCTTTAGTATTGTAAAAACCTATTCTTGATATTATCATTAATTCATTTCCTATTTCCATTGATTTTCATTACCGATGTCCACAAAGTATTTAGTTGAATCTAAAAGTGATGCAACTATAGAAGTTGAAGTAGAAGTCATGAAGGACAAAATTACACAAGAATCTATAATCTCAATATCTTATGATCGTTGTCTTACTAGGTTTTTAACTTTATTTTTTATTGCATCTCCTGAACCTCAAGATAGTTTAGATTCATTTCCACCACCTCTAATTAGACGTACTCAACCACATCATATTGAAAACCAAGAAGAAGAGATTATTAAAGAACACATAATTGAGGAATCCTTAATTTTACCTTCATATCAAGAAGCTATTGCTAGGTATAGGGCAGCTCAACCATACGGTCCTTAGAAGTTTAGAGTGATTAGCATTACCTATTAGATATTTCTTAGATTTTTCTTAGTTTTATAATTTTAGAATTATTTGAAACTTCAGTTATCCTAGTCGGTAAATATACTTAATTTACCCGAGTTTGTCTCAAACACTCAGCGTGTGCCGAAGGATCTAGCGGTTGGCTTGATCCACCAGCCGTGTGTCCGCAACTTCTCCACATTTGGTGAGCCCGACGTGAAGGCTCAGTGCGGCATCTCAGGTATAAAGATATATCTTTATTTATGTTATGCATATGCATATAGGAAATTTGGCGATTGAAGCAGAAGCATTGACATCCCTGGTAGCTGAAGCTGACTCTAAAATCTTGTAATCTCTTGGTTGTTGAGGGCTGGTCATTGTGACCTGAGCGCTGTCGGGATGAAATCCCGTAGAGAGTGTGCACTGAGTTTTTTCAAAAGATCATTGTTTTTGAGTTTTTGTGTGATGTTTTGATCGAGAGAGTGGTATATTTTGTACATATTTTGGCTGAATTAATTGATTGTGCGATGTGAAATAAAGTTTGAGATGTGTGTTAGACCCGTGTGTATAAACAACTCACATTTGACCCATAAAAACCTAGGTTTGACCCTTCAAAACCCCTGAAACTGAGGGTTTACCCCCCTGAAAAATGAACTTGAACCCTTGGAAACCCTTGGAATTTAAGTCGAAACTGTAAATAAACCCTTGAATTGGCGAGCTTGAGATGATTGTGAGCAAAACCTTAATTTTCCCGACCAAAAACCCTAGGGCAGACCCTTGGAAATGGCGGTTTCTATAGGCCAAACCCCAAAAAACCCATTAAATTGTGAATATCCAATGTGAAATCAAAACCATAGTCTAATGGGAAAATTAAAAGACCGCCAAAATTAGAAAGTTAATTGAAGAGCTGCGAACGTTCTAGAAGCGAGTCCTAGGGAGGGGCCTATAAATAAGTGCTAATTCATTTGTTTCTTCCCTACCCCGTGGATCTTACTCGTGGATTGTCACCTCCAGGTATGCTCCATGTCTTTACTTGTTGATTCATTAAAGTAATGCATTTAGAAAGAAAAGATTAAAGAACGTGAGTGACCGCCATAGCCAGGCAAGATCATCTTGGATAATTGCCAGTTTTATGATGTGACAGAGGAGGAAAAGATTTTGTATGAGTGTTTATCTCTCTATACTGTTTTTCATTAGAATCATAGTTCAAATAAAATTACTTCAAGGCTATGGTGGAATTGATGCACACAGAGCACGGGAGAAAGAGAGATTAGGCAGTTGACTGATATGGATGGCGACTCTGTGAGTAGGCTGACGTTTGTCACTGTTTTTCATTAGAATCATAGTTCAAATAAAATTACTTCAAGGCTATGGTGGAATTGATGCACACAGAGCACGGGAGAAAGAGAGATTAGGCAGTTGACTGATATGGATGGCGACTCTGGAGAGAGGTTTGTCGGCCCTGGCTGTCTGGCGTGCGGAGAGAGAAAGCGAGAGAGAGAAACGGAGAGGTTAATTTATCTGCATACGTGGACGAGAGAGGACCTCCGACAGAGATGGGCGTCGCTGTAGATATGGAACAGAGAGATTTGTGCAGCTCAATGCTAATGGCGGCAGAAGCGCACAAGAGAACGTGGTGGAACAGAGAGCGAATTAGCAGCTTCTCGTGCAGGCAAACGGTGACCAGGCACGTTAGAGAGAAGAATCGAGAGAGAAGCTTAGACGCACATATTGCGCTCTAGAGAGTGACGATGCTATAGAAAGAAATGCATGCCCGCGCTCCTGTAGCAATCGGATAGAGAGAGATTTAGGAGTCGGTAGGCAAGTTGGTCGCTGTATCACGTGAACAGACAGAGGGAGATGCCGAGATATGTTCGTTAACTGGAGGCGTAGATGGCGCTGCACAACATGTGGAGGATGGGCGACCCTGTGTGTATGGTCGCCGTGCATAGATTCTGTTGGCGCAGATTCGGTTTAGAGAGAGAGGATATCAGAGGTTGACTCGGGCACAAATTTCCAGTGTAGAGAGAGGGCTAAGGCGGTGCTACTATTGGCATAGCAGAGAAGTTGGCTCTCGGTGCTGCGTGAAGCTTTTGGCGCTGACGGAGCCACGTGTCAGAGAGATGCTATGAGGTTGACTGCGCGATGGAGTCCGGGCAGACGAGAGAAATAGAGAAATCGACTGTTCTGTTGACACCGCTATGCATGTTAGAGAGAGAGGAAGGTGGGCGCCGCTTGCACGCATGGAGGGATGGAGAGAGAGAGATTGTCTATGATGGCGCATGAGTTTTGATGAGAAGAGAGATCTTCAGGTCTGTAGCAGCACGCAGAGACGTTCGGCAGAGTCCTAGAGGATTAGATAATCAGAGAGAGAGAAAGATTATGGGCGGTGTCGCAAAAACAGCTGGAGAGAGAGAGAGAGAGCAAATCATGACCAGTTTAGTTTAGCATGAGATCGATAAAAACTAGTTCGCTCAATTAATTAGTGGAAGATGGACAACACTTGAGTGGAAGGGTTTTACGTGAGCAAGAGATAGATGAGAAGAATATCAATTAGAGAGTCAAGATTCAAGTTGATGAAGTGCAAAGATGCGCATCGAAAATGAGATGATGCTGGAAAAATCCTTTATGATAAAAACTAGGCAATTTTCAAGCAATTTAATGAATGAACATCGAGAGCGCAAGAGAGTTTCTATATTCCTTAATTTTTTACGTCTATAGGAGAAGAGGAGGATGGTGATGACAAGAACATTTTACTCTGCACAAGTTATCCAAACCAAATTCAATGAGGGTTCTTCTACTGATTTAAGATGACTTGTCATGAAAAACCAAAGCATACAAGGAGCAATAACCCTATATTCAGAGAATATCATTAGGACGGTTTATGTATGAACTGTAAATAAAGTTAACTATCATCTTCTTCTTGGGATATATAAGAAAATATTGTGATGGTATTCATTTTATGTGGTGAATTCTTGTTAAGAAGAAGTTGCTAATAAAAAGAAATTATAATTTTCATTTGTGAGTATGTCTAATTCCTTTTGAAATAAACTAATGAGAGTGTCATTTGTTTCTACCCTACCCCGTGGATCTTACTCGTGGATTGTCACCTCCAGGTTACTGCGTGATTAGAGATTATTGTGAATTTTGAAGTAAAGAGCTACAAAGTGACGACCAGAAGAAAAGCTTGGATCGAAGAAAAGTGAAGAAAAGATTAAATCGCAAAGACCAGAAGACAAAGATCGAGGGTGACTTCCTGCACTGTAGCGGGAGGCCTACATCATATCCAGCCGATCCGCACTGTAGCGGCGGCATTTAGTTGTATTTATCCGTTCTGCACTGTAGCGGAATTTTGTATCAGAGACCCGCACTCTAGCGGGCATCACTGTATCATTCAAATTTTAGTGTATCATCGAGTTTGTATATACACCGACCCAGTGATTTCGAGAATCAGTGTTGTATCTGATTGTCTCTTTCTCAACGCCCACGGTCCCACGTCTCGACACTTCTGAGGGGCGAGGGTCTCACACGTACGAGGATCGCGCACGCTCCAGAGAGCACAGGAGAGGTGCCCAGCGCGCAGACGCCGCTCGCAGGACAGCGGGAACGGCGCACCAGAGCGGGGCCTGATCCAACCCCACGCGCCGGCTTCCCGCCACGACCTCCTTCTTCCCGACACCTGAACCCGACGTGAAGCGAGGCGGCTGCCCGGTGATCCTCATCGCATCACCTACTCCTTGAGAAGACAGACAAGAACCTCGGCATCGGACAAAGATTTCAGGTACCAGCATTTCAAGTTATTTGAATTTTGCATTCTTTCACACACACATTGAATAGAAAGATTGTCTTGCTGCTTGAGTTTGAGCATCCACACTTTGCATTAGTATAGTCCATACGTGTGAATTTTTTTCCCACTTAGACTAGGGATTTGCTGATTTTCTAGTTTAGAGAGAACGTTAGAAATTGAAAAGGGGAAAAATACATTGAAGTTTCTGAGATTTAAGGAAAGAAGAGATACACCTGACTTTGGCCTAGGCAAATCAGAGTGATTAGACTTACCTTTACCTCCTGGCTCGCGACTCATTGAGCTTCTCTGATCTTTGCTCTGAGCTTAGAGAGATAATTGAACCACTTACGCTGGACCTTGTGTTACGTTCTAGGACAGAGCAAAGAAGAGAGATGGAGGATATATTCAAGGAAATGGTAATAGAGAAACAGGGGGCTCGCGTAGTCCAAGCGGTATTGAGAGAAAAAGGGAAGTTTACAGGCTTGAACGTAACCGAATATCTGGATGTTTTTGACGAACAGGCACGGATTTATGGTCTACCCGAGGATGTGTTTACACATTACTTCACACGGGTAGTATCAGGATTTATTTTAGCCCCTATCACAACACATATAGCAAATCCTTGGGCCGAATTCAGAAAAGAATTGCATAAGTTGTTTTATCTGGAAGACTTCTCCCAACACAGTAGAGAAGGGTTCTTGCGGTGGATAAGCTCTCCAAAGCCCACTGCATCCCTCACTCAACTTTTGAATGAGTTCTTGAGAAGATATGAACAACTTCCACAGGCCGATTTAGATGCTTTGAAACCTGATCTAGTTATATCTTTCCTTAGGATCTTAAGTCTTGAAGACAGGACTGAGGTCGAAAGGAGGATTGAAGAGCCTGGGAAGAGATTTGGATTGACTGAAGATTGGGGTGTAGTGAGGAGAGAGGTAGAAGCGGTTGCCCAAATGAGGCAACGCCAGGCGGTGTTATACGATAGACCTGCAGTGGTAACACCACAACCGCCTAGGGAAGCTCCACTTCCGGAAATTCCGAATGTGCCTGCAGCGTCAGCTTTTGCTAATGTTGCATCCACTTCGCGATCGCCAATGGAGCTACAGGTTGAGATTCTCAGTCGACAGATAGAGAATCTTATTACGATGCAAGCGTCTATGTCAAAAGAGATGGCGAGTATTCACAATAAAGTTAATTCTATGGGATATCATGACCCCACTCCTCCTCAGGCGAGTACGAGTTATGCAGATACATTACAGAGAGGCACTATGCCCATTCCAAATATGCAAGGCTATGTGATGCCGCAGCCTGCACCTCTAGTGCAGCCTGTTGCCCAACAGATACCTACACCACCAGTGCAAACCACATTTCAAAGAAACACTGGACCTTTTGAGAGACGAGCGACTAGTGGGTTTGGAGGGGCTAAGAGATGCGTATGGTGTGATGCACAAGAGCATTTTGCATATGCCTGTGAAGAGCTTAAGCTAGCAAAAGAGCATCAATTGGTGATAGATATCGATAAGAAGTTATGTGACTTCAGGACCCGCCTTCCTCTACCTATGAATTGGGGAAAGGGGGGAATGAAGAAGTTTTATGAAGATTTATCTGGCAATAATGCAAGTACATCAGCTGCACGATTAGAACCTGTTGAGGAGGAAGATGAAAAAGTGCCTAGACCTCGACCCCAAAGAAATTATTCCATAGAGGCTTTAGTGAGGGCTAGGGATGCCATTATGCAGAAGACTGCCTGGAAGTCTCCTGTTGATGAATCCTCGGTCTATTCGCACATAGCAAATGTGGAGGAAAAAAGGAAAAGGGATGAGAGTCAGGAAGAGACTGAGCCTGAAAGAAGAGTGACTAGAAAGCAAAGTCAAGAGGCCGAAGAAAAGGCTAAAGAACCAGAAAAGAAAGTACAATTCAAAGAGCCTGTTGTTTCAAAGGAAGAGGCAAAGAAGAAAGAGATAAGAGAGGGAAAGAGGCCGGCTGGGCCAACTAAGATTCAAGAACTTACTAAAGAGAAAGAGAAAGAACCTGAACCGGTTCAAAAGAAAGATGAAATTCAAGAAAGTATTCAAGAGGCTGACAAAGAAAAGAAGAAGAAAAAGAAGAGAACTCCAAAGGCTGTATTAATTTCTGAGTTGGAAAGGAAAAATGATGCAAGAGAGATATTAAATGACATTTTACTGAAGAGCCAAGTGACCATGTCCTTGGAGTAGGTCTTCTCCATAGCGAAGCCTGAGTTCAAAGACAGTTTTATAAAGCTGGTTAAGAGAAAGAGGTTTCCACTACCTGAAGATGTAGAGATGGAAGAAGCACCTGAAGATATTCAAGTGACAAATGAAGCAGTTACATTGAGTGATACATCTGATGATGATGATGATGAGGTTGCCAGGTGTCATAAAAATTCTCTAGGTCCTATCATACCTGATGATGAAATGAGGAAGACAGAAAGTGAGTTTAGCAGGACCTTTTGGGCAAGAGGAACTCCAGAGATAAAGGTGAAGTTAGGGAGCAACGAGGAGTCATGTTTTGCTCTGGCCTTGATTGACTCAGGGTCAGAAATAAATGTGATTTCTAAAAAGCTCTATGATAAGTTTAGGTGGCCGATTGATAAAGATCATGGATGGAGGATGAGGACAGCGGATAATGGTTCAGGAGCACTGCTTGGGGCATGCGCCTTTGTGCCTGTGACCATAGGTGGGATTTCTGAGGAATTTCACTTCTTTGTCCAGGACCAGTGTTCATATGAGGCTATCCTTGGGCAGCCCTTTATAGCTGAGGTAAGAATGGAGACTAAGGCCATGGATGATGGATCTGCCTATGCACGAATCCGTTCTAGATCTGGTCTACATTCTTTGCAAGTGATGATTGTGTGTCCAAATCACTCCAGGAATAGAAAGAATATAAGAAAGAAACCTATTAATTCACATGACCATGATGAGTGTATGCCTGTTGGAGAGTATGGAGCTTCTGCTGAGCAAAATTTTTGTTAAGATCCATTGTTGAGCGGGACAACAGTGGGAGTTGGTTTGATGTCTCGCATGACTTTGTTCATACTTTTGAAAGCTTTTCTGTTTACTCATCTGCATTCAAGTTGCTATGTTTACAAAAAGAAAATGTTTCAAATAAATTCAAAAAAGTTCATGAGAGATACTATAAGGATCTAGGAATGATGTTACCTGATGAGAAGATTGAAGATGTGATCCAGTTAGAGAGAAGTTCGACTACTCTGGAAGAGCTTGAGCAGGCATTTGAGAGAAATCAGAAATCAGAAATGATTATGCTCAGCTCTATCAAAGAGTATGAGATGAGTGAGGAGTTTATGAGAGAGCATGAAGTAAGTGTAAATACAAAGTATAAGACTGTGGATAAGAAAGTGAAGCCTATAGCTCAGCCATTGCCAGAAGATAGTCATGAGAAATATTGACGAGTATCAGATGACCCTATGCTGAGACGAAGAGAGCTCATAGGGCATCATTTTACTGATGAGACTATTAAAGAGATCAAGTTTAGAGAAAAACCATTCCTGAGAGAAGAAGAGAAACAGAAGTTTATTGAAGTCATCAAGAAACACGAAAAAGCATTTGCACTTTTCCCACATGAGATAGGGTGCGCAGACTCGAAACAAGTACCTCCTATGATTATATTTACAGTGCCACATATACCATGGAATATCCGGCCTATACCAGTCCCAAAGGCTCACTTACCTGAGCTGATGAGGTTGCTAAAGGAAAAGATTTCCATGCGGATATTGGAACCCTCCTCGGCTCCATATTCGAATAGGTGGTTTACTGTGCCTAAGAAAAATGGGAAGCTTCGTTTCATTCAGGATCTGCAACCTGTGAATAAAGTCACAATTAGAAATGTAGGGACAGGACCCATAGTGGATGAGTTTGCTGAGGTGTTTGCTGGACATTCCATCTACTCTATGGGAGACCTGTATTCAGGTTATGACCAGTTTCAGTTGGCTATGGAGAGTAGAGACATTACGACCATGAGGACTCCACTGGGCCTTGTACGCATGTGTACTTTGCCGTAGGGAGCGACGAATTCTGTGGCTCACATGATGAATGCCATGAACCTGGTTTTACGAGACTTTGTACCATCTGTGACTATGCCATTCATTGATGATGTTCCGATAAAGGGATGTGAGGAAAGAGTGAAAGATGTGAGTTTAGATGCTTCAGGATGTAGAAAGTTTGTGAGAGATCATATTGCTGATTGTGAGAAGATCTTTGAGAGGTTTGAAGATGTGGGGCTAACACTTTCTTTAGAGAAATCGGTTTTTGGCGTTGATGAGGTCCTCATTGTAGGAAATCTGTGTGGACATTATGGCCGCAAGCCATACCCGCAGAAAGTTGAGGCCATTAGCAGGATCTCTGAAGTGTGTCGTAATGTCAGTGAGGTGAGAAGGTTTCTAGGAGCCTGTGTATTCTATGTGATATGGATTCCTCACTTTGCTCACGTTGCGAACCCCTTATATGATCTCCTGAGAAAGAGAAAGAAGTTTGTATGGACAGAGAAACAGTCGAGAGCGATGCGTAGACTGAAGCAACTGCTAATTGAAGCTCCGATTCTGAAGCGTGTTGACTATTCAGGTCAGAGACCTATCATTTTGACCGTTGATACCAGTCCTATTGGCATAGGCTGGGTCATAGGGCAAGATGATGATGAAGGACAGAGATATGCAGTGCGCTTTGGTGCTAAGATCCTACATGATACCCAAAGAAAATATCCACAGATTAAGAGAGAGTTATGGGGATTAGTGACTGCTTTAAAGAGCGATAAAGAGTATTTCATTGGGGCGAATGTGATAGTTGAGACTGACTGTCTTCCACTAATTGGCATGATTGCAAATTGTTCATCTCCGGATATTGCTATGCTTAGATGGATCTCTTATGTGAAGTTTATAAATCCTGCATTTGTACACATAGCTGGGAAGTTGAATACAGTTGCTGATATGCTTTCAAGGGCAAAATTCGATGATGAGTCTGATGATGATGATGATGAGGTAGAAAAGGATACACATATGATAAGATACGATCCATTGGTGTATGTTTATGAGCAGTTCCGTGAGAGTGAGTATGATGGCGAGTGGAGAGATATTGGAAGATATCTAAGTACTCTGAAACCTTCCCCAGGCTGGTCCACAAAAAAGTATAGATCCATCAGGAAAAAGTCTTACAACTTTTTCTTGAAGGACGGGCTTATTTGGCGACACGCTAAGGGAAAGGTAAAGAGTCCACAGAGAGTATTGAGTTCGAGGAGTCTTCAGAGAAAAGTTATGAGAGAGATGCATGAGACCTTATGGGCAGGTCACAAAGGATTTTATGCTACATATGAGAAGATTAGGGAAGCTTACTGGTGGCCAGGGATTTATGTAAGTGTGAGAGGTTTTGTAGACACTTGTGCTACATGCCAAGTGCATTCATCAGTTAGGCACAGAGACCCGTTACATCCGACTTACCCTCCTTGTATCCATTACAAGTGGGTAGTCGACCTTGTAACCATGCCCAAAGGGATAGATAAGATGAGATACATTGTACTTGCTAGAGAGGACTTGACCAACCATGTGGAAGGTCGAGCTCTTCGTACGAAGACTACTTATAATGTATGCAAATTCCTTTTAGAAGAAGTAATCTCAAGATTCGGATATGTTGAGAAAGTGGTTGCGGACAGGGGAGAGTTGGATGCGAGAGAGGCAAAAGAATTCTTTGATCGTCATGGGATTCGATTGTCTCTCACCACTGCCTATAATCCAGAGGCAAATGGGAAAATCGAGAGAGGTCACCCTTCCATCGTGAAGGCGATCTCTAAGGCTTGCAGCGATGACATCAAGCAGTGGCCTAGGTTTCTTCCATTCGCGTTATGGGCTGATAGGATGACTTACACTCGGTCCACAGGTTTTATGCCTGCTGAAGTGATGTACTATCAAAAGCCAATCTTCCCCATCCAGACTCAGATAGTGACATGGTTGACGCTCCCATGGAATGATGGTATGACGAGAGAAGAGTTGTTATCATTGAGAATAAAGTAGTTAGAACAAGGAAATGAAAAGTTGAAAGAAGCAGTCCAAAAGTTAAAGGAGTCAAGACTAAAGAATAAGATTTATTTTGACAAAACCCATCGACTGAGACCACATAGGATTGAGATAGATGATTGGGTGTTGGTGTACGACAGTACATTCGATACTCAATACGATGCTAGGAAGAAATTAACCAAGCGATGGTTTGGGCCATATGTGGTGACATCTGTATTTGAAAATGGTACGTATGCACTTCGCGAGTTAGACAATACTCCTTTGAGATCTTTGATTGCAGGAAAGAGGATAAAATTATTCAAGAAAAGAAATGAAGCGGATTATGAGATTGAGCAAGAACTTCTGGAGGGAACTGATGACATTGAGGCTGATGCTGATGAAGAATGATAGACCATGAAGATAAAGAAAAGCTGGATCAAAATGAAGAAAAATGACCAGGTGAAACGTTTCTGATTTGAGATTTGTTTTCTTTCTGATAGAGCATATGCATTGCATTGATGTGTGTGATAAAGATATGTAGGAATTTCTGAAAATCATGTAGAATAAAGATAGCAAATATCTATTATGGGTTTGCATGAAGCATGAGCGACTAGGGATTATATGAATGGAGTCAGGTAGTGGACTAGAGACTTTTGGGAGTGAAAGCTTGGGAATGTGATGGCATGCTTAGACCGAGTGCATGTATATGCTGATTGATTTGAACACTTAGTGAGTGGGAAACTTTGGATCCTAGTACTTATTTCTTGCGAGATCTTACCTCCATATGGATCATGATTTATGAGAAACATTCATTCTCATGCCAGCTTATATGTGCGTGTATGTTGTTGGTGCGCTACGATGGGCTAGTAGGCAGGTGGAACCACCTTGATCGGGTGATCAAGGCCGCGAGTCGTAGCTAGTTTCGTCGTAGGCCTAACCTATCTGTTGTCATGCGCCTGTATGGGTCGGTAGGCGGGTGGAGTCACTCTGATCGGGTGGTCAGAGCCACGAGCTGACGTCGATTTCATGCAGGGCTGATCTTGTGTATGTCGTGCGCTATGCCGGGTCGGCAGACAGGTGGAATAAACTTGACCGGGCGGACAAGTCCATGAGTCGCACCCGATTTCGACATAGGCCGATTTGTGAAAAATAAAAGATAAAAATAAATGCTGAGCTGAGATGAAGCGGAAAATAAAGAAAGAGAAAAAGAAAAATGAAAAAGAAAAAGAAAGAGAAAAAGAAAGATCTAATGGAGAGTTGGACAGTAGGAGATAAATAGTAGGAATCGAGGTATATTCTACAAACTGAGTTAGTAGAAACATATGTATATGCTAGTACTTAGAATGAGCAGTTGGATCTGAACCAGTCGAACAAACAAAAGATCTAGAAAGCCGATGATTTATTCATATGATTACTTGTCAGATTGCAGACGCAGAAACATAGTATGATGTTTGTAAATCTTGAATCTACTTAATTTTCTAAAATTCATACTAATCTTTATAAAAGATTGCATGACTGCATGAGATCATGATTTAAGAAAGGCATAAAAAGTGTAAAGAGATTTCAAAAAGAACCCTGATACTCTTCTGTTGGATCTTGCAGGTTGGCCCATCGGGACAATGTGCAGGTTTAGCGGGGGCGAATGTCGGGATGAAATCCCGCAGGGAGTGTGCACTGAGTTTTTTCAAAAGATCATTGTTTTTGAGTTTTTGTGTGATGTTTTGATCGAGAGAGTGGTATATTTTGTACATATTTTGGCTGAATTAATTGATTGTGCGATGCGAAATAAAGTTTGAGATGTGTGTTAGACCCGTGTGTATAAACAACTCACATTTGACCCATAAAAACCTAGGTTTGACCCTTCAAAACCCCTGAAACTGAGGGTTTACCCCCCTGAAAAATGAACTTGAACCCTTGGAAACCCTTGGAATTTAAGTCGAAACTGTAAATAAACCCTTGAATTGGCGAGCTTGAGATGATTGTGAGCAAAACCTTAATTTTCCCGACCAAAAACCCTAGGGCAGACCCTTGGAAATGGCGGTTTCTATAGGCCAAACCCTTAAAACCCATTAAATTGCGAATATCCAGTGTGAAATCAAAACCATAGTCTAATGGGAAAATTAAAAGACCGCCAAAATTAGAAAGTTAATTGAGGAGGTGGGAATGTTCTAGAAGCGAGTCCTAGGGAGGGGCCTATAAATAGGTGCTAATTCATTTGTTTCTTCCCTACCCCGTGGATCTTACTCGTGGATTGTCACCTCCAGGTATGCTCCATGTCTTTACTTGTTGATTCATTAAAGTAATGCATTTAGAAAGAAAAGATTAAAGAACGTGAGTGACCGCCATAGCCAGGCAAGATCATCTTGGATAATTGCCAGTTTTATGATGTGACAGAGGAGGAAAAGATTTTGTATGAGTGTTTATCTCTCTATACTGTTTTTCATTAGAATCATAGTTCAAATAAAATTACTTCAAGGCTATGGTGGAATTGATGCACACAGAGCACGGGAGAAAGAGAGATTAGGCAGTTGACTGATATGGATGGCGACTCTGTGAGTAGGCTGACGTGGAGAGAGGTTTGTCGGCCCTGGCTGTCTGGCGTGCGGAGAGAGAAAGCGAGAGAGAGAAACGAAGAGGTTAATTTATCTGCATACGTGGACGAGAGAGGACCTCCGATAGAGATGGGTGTCGCTGTAGATATGGAACAGAGAGATTTGTGCAGCTCAATGCTAATGGCGGCAGAAGCGCACAAGAGAACGTGGTGGAACAGAGAGCGAATTAGCAGCTTCTCGTGCAGGCAAACGGTGACCAGGCACGTTAGAGAGAAGAATCGAGAGAGAAGCTTAGACGCACATTGCGCTCTAGAGAGTGACGATGCTATAGAAAGAAATGCATGCCCGCGCTCCTGTAGCAATCGGATAGAGAGAGATTTAGGAGTCGGTAGGCAAGTTGGTCGCTGTATCACGTGAACAGACAGAGGGAGATGCCGAGATATGTTCGTTAACTGGAGGCGTAGATGGCGCTGCAGAACATGTGGAGGATGGGCGACCCTGTGTGTATGGTCGCCGTGCATAGATTCTGTTGGTGCAGATTCGGTTTAGAGAGAGAGGATATCAGAGGTTGACTCGGGCACAGATTTCCAGTGTAGAGAGAGGGCTAAGGCGGTGCTACTATTGGCACAGCAGAGAAGTTGGCTCTCGGCGCTGCGTGAAGCTTTTGGCGCTGACGGAGCCACGTGTCAGAGAGATGCTATGAGGTTGACTGCGCGATGGAGTCCGGGCGGACGAGAGAAATAGAGAAATCGGTTGTTCTGTTGACACCGCTATGCATGTTAGAGAGAGAGGAAGGTGGGCGCCGCTTGCACGCATGGAGGGATGGAGAGAGAGAGATTGTCTGTGATGGCGCATGAGTTTTGATGAGAAGAGAGATCTTCAGGTCTGTAGCAGCACGCAGAGACGTTTGGCAGAGTCCTAGAGGATTAGATAATCAGAGAGAGAGAAAGATTCTGGGCGGTGTCGCAAAAACAGCTGGAGAGAGAGAGAGAGAGAGCAAATCATGACCAGTTTAGTTTAGCATGAGATCGATAAAAACTAGTTCGCTCAATTAATTAGTGGAAGATGGACAACACTTGAGTGGAAGGGTTTTACGTGAGCAAGAGATAGATGAGAAGAATATCAATTAGAGAGTCAAGATTCAAGTTGATGAAGTGCAAAGATGCGCATCGAAAATGAGATGATGCTGGAAAAATCCTTTATGATAAAAACTAGGCAATTTTCAAGCAATTTAATGAATGAACATCGAGAGCGCAAGAGAGTTTCTATATTCCTTAATTTTTTACGTCTATAGGAGAAGAGGAGGATGGTGATGACAAGAACATTTTACTCTGCACAAGTTATCCAAACCAAATTCAATGAGGGTTCTTCTACTGATTTAAGATGACTTGTCATGAAAAACCAAAGCATACAAGGAGCAATAACCCTATATTTATCCAAACCAAATTCAATGAGGGTTCTTCTACTGATTTAAGATGACTTGTCATGAAAAACCAAAGCATACAAGGAGCAATAACCCTATATTCAGAGAATATCATTAGGACGGTTTATGTATGAACTGTAAATAAAGTTAACTATCATCTTCTTCTTGGGATATATAAGAAAATATTGTGATGGTATTCATTTTATGTGGTGAATTCTTGTTAAGAAGAAGTTGCTAATAAAAAGAAATTATAATTTTCATGTGTGAGTATGTCTAATTCCTTTTGAAATAAACTAATGAGAGTGTCATTTGTTTCTACCCTACCCCGTGGATCTTACTCGTGGATTGTCACCTCCAGGTTACTGCGTGATCAGAGATTATTGTGAATTTTGAAGTAAAGAGCTACAAAGTGACGACCAGAAGAAAATCTTGGATCGAAGAAAAGTGAAGAAAAGATTAAATCGCAAAGACCAGAAGACAAAGATCGAGGGTGACTTCCTGCACTGTAGCGGGATGCCTACATCATATCCAGCCGATCCGCACTGTAGCGGCGGCATTTAGTTGTATTTATCCGTTCTGCACTGTAGCGGAATTTTGTATCAGAGACCCGCACTGTAGCGGGCATCACTGTATCATTCAGATTTTAGTGTATCATCGAGTTTGTATATACACCGACCCAGTGATTTCGAGAATCAGTGTTGTATCTGATTTGTCTCTTTCTCGACGCCCACGGTCCCACGTCTCGACACTTCCGAGGGGCGAGGGTCCCACACGTATGAGGATCGCGCACGCTCCAGAGAGCACAGGCGAGGCGCCCAGCGCGCAGACGCCGCTCGCAGGACAATGGGAACGGCACACCAGAGCGGGGCCTGATCCAACCCCACGCGCCGGCTTCCCGCCACGACCTCCTTCTTCCCGACAGCGCCTCCACGGAGATTTACAAGTAGAAGGATCCTCATCATGCTACCTTTTTCCCTCAACTTTTCTGAAAGCAACGATTGCACATGCATAACTAGAATTGATGTATTAGATTAATTTGATCAACCTTAATGTAAAGTCTTTGCACAGAGCACAATCACAAAGAGCCTCTTCATCGAGTTTAATTAGGTATATTTCTTTACTTCTGTTTGCAAAGTATATTTTACCATGGCGTCACAACAAGAACAAGAAATAGACGTACTACTACGTGAACTACATACATAAATTTCATTTCTATCAGTAAAGTTAGATTTATATAATATGGCTAATCAATTTGAAGAACAACATATTGGGAAAATAATTAATTCAATTAAAATGGATAGGGGTGAGTTTAATGGGAAAAATGCTACTGCATACCTTAGGTATTATGAACAACTTACTGAACAATATGGGCTACCTAAGGATCATAAAAAGGATACATTTATACGTATTTCCCACCGTTTTTTTAGAGAAAGAATTCAACTTAGAGTAGTCCAACCTAATATGACTTTGGCAAACTTAAAAACTCAACTTCTTACTGAATTTTCACATGAGGATGATAGTAAGAATAATTGGGCTACATTTATGAGATGGGTAGGAACTACAAAACTTGATCAACATATAACGCAAGGATTAACTGAATTTGATGTTAAATTTAACCAAATGCCTCAAGCAGATCGAACAGCTTTAGAGCCGGATAAATTACAAAGTTTCCTAAGCATGTTAGACCCCTCTCTTAGACGTGAGCTTGAACCTATGCTTGAGGACGGAGCGACTGCTAGTGGGTTAACTGGAAATTGGGGAAATGTACGAGCGGCTGTTCATAGGCTAGCTCAAAGACAAGAGTGCAATCAAATGCAAACCCCTAGGATAAATGATAGAGATACGATAATTAAGATATAAAATGATCACACTTCTCATAACCCTAGTAAAGATGAATAAAAAATTACTATGTTGAAAACTACAGTAGAATCAATTGCCAAACATTTGGAGACTTTGGCAACTGAAATGGAAACCATGAAAAGTATGCAAGAAATTAGATTAAGAGATCAAGAGAAACCGAGAGAGCTAGAGAAAAATCCTAGGACTCAAATGCCAACTAGGAGAACATTTAACCAAGTCCGGAGATGTCTCTAGCGTGATGATGTTGACCACCCACACTAGACATGTAGTTTATTCAAAGAGGCCAAAGATAGGAATTGGGTCATGGAGGTTGATCGAAAGATCGGTGACTATGTGACAAAAAGGCCTTTGGCATCAAATTATGGGAAAGGGGGTATGAAGAGTTTCTTTGAAGCGTCTACAAGTCAAAATACATGTGCTTATAGGCTTGAAAGTGATGAATCTAATTGTGACTTTTGGAATCACGTTTATGATCTTGCTAGTAGGGAAAAATTAACAGTTGAGAACTTATATGCTACAAGCTCAGATATCAGAGCAAAGACATGTTGGAGTGAGCCAGTAGATATGTTCTTTATCTATGCTCATGAAATTAATGTAGATGAGAAAAGGAAGTGTGATGAAGAGGGGCAGTCTAAACGAACAACTAGGGCTAGAAAAGAGAGTGAGACTACTGAGTCAATTAATGAATCACCTAGAACGGAGCCTAGTCAAATCTTGCTGGTCATGCTATGGTTATCAACACGTTCCTTTTATCATCTACCATATATTTCCTTTCTTGTTGGAGACAGAAAGAGCAAGATCTGTCCAAACTGGATAGTATTTGTAGAAACTTCCTTTGGACGGGCGACCACAACAGGAGGGGGGTGCCTAAAATCAAATGGTCCATCTGCACCAACCATAGAGATAGTGGGGGACTTGGTATCCTGGACATTGGGTGCATGGCTAACAAACTAGCGGCCAAATGGATGATTAAGGCTTGGTGCAATGGGGAGGACTCGTGGGCCAAGTTGATCTTCAGAAACAAGAATTAGTTGGCTCTCATGGGTTACCCAAATTGGAAGAATCTTGACATCTTGACCTTGCTATTTTCCCCAATCCCTATCTTCCCGAAAGGCTCAAATCTCGTGTGCTCCCTATGGAAGAGTTGGAGTAAAGTCAAAAACTACACAAGAATAAGTGAAGACTAGAAGTGGGCAGCCAGTATCAGACAAAACGACTCTATCTGGTTTCCGATCCATGGCATCCGGAGTGTGGAATCTTGGAACATTCAAAATGCCAAGAAGCTATGGAACAAAGGCTTCAAAAAATGGAAACATCTCTGGAAACAAGACACCAACCATTGGATCAACTTCGAGGATATTGACCCTTGCGTCAACATTTCGTACGAAGAATGGAACACTTTGCAAAGCAGATGTCTCGCCTAGGACCGACACAAAGTTCGCCTTCTCATGGGACACGACACATCGAGCTCCCTTGGTCTCAAATGGCACAATGGGAATAGCCTATCAAAAATCCCGAACATCAAAGAAAAAATCAACAAGAAGTGGTGCCTGTCATGGACGCAGCTTCGGTGGGACATGAAGTTCATGGCTATCTGGCACCCCCTCATAGAAATCAAAAAGTCTATCCTCTTATGGAAAATTCTTCATCATGGAATTTGGACCAACCTTAAGGCTAGCAAATTTTGTGGGATTCCTCCCTGGTGCAAACGTTGCCATCGGTCTATCGAAGATGTCTCACACATCTTCTTTACCTGCCCCAACTCCAACAGACTCTGGCAGACGGTTGGAAAGAAAATTAGAGTGCAGAAACATCTCAGTTGGCAGCAAGCCCTGCTGGGAGAAGTGATTGGCTGCTCCCTGACTCTCTGGAATGCCATCAGAGGGCAGGTCCTATGGAAAATCTGGCAGGAAAGATGTGCTATCAACTTCAGTGACTCCCCCAAAGAGTGGTCAATTGAGAAATTGTTGTTACTCCTTGGCAAAAAGATTGTTAATGTAAGAAATCCCCCCCCTTCAGGCATCATCAAGTACTCCTTTTGATCAATAACAAGCTTAAACCCAAGTGGGACCCACATGAGGGTGATGAGAGGATGATTAACCTTCTTTGTAATGCCATCTAAGCTCTGTAGAAGCTTCCCCTGCTTTGTGGGATTTGGGGGGTCCCGTGGGCACTAGTCCCCTTCTTTTGTACTTTTCTTTATTTAATTCAAGTCCGGGAGAGTAGGCTAATGCCGAACTTCCTTCATATTAAAAAAAAAAAGAAACTAAACAACAAGAACAAGATAAGAAACCTCAGAGTAAGGGAAAAGGAAGGAAAGTGGTAGAAAATTTAGAAAAGAAAATAGCAAATGAAGATAGAAGTCAGGATAAACCTAATGAAACTCAACCCATACGTGATGAAGGTATTAAGGAAGAAAAACAAAAAAAGAAACTACCTACTTTTCGATTGATCTCTCAAATAGAGAAACAAATAGACATTCGGAAGGTTATGGATGAGAAAATTATGAAAGCAGAGGTAACCATAACATTAGAAGAATGGTTAGCATTTTCACGAATAGATGTTACAGAAGATTTTATGAGTATTATCAAAAGATGAAGAGAACCTATATAATATAAAACTGAGGATATAGAAATGGAAGAAAGGAAAGAACATGATGAACCTAAAGTTAGTATTGTTCAAATTAATGAATCTGAATATCGTGAATGTTCTGAACATAGAAATTATTTGGGCCCCGTAATTGGACATTTGGAGAAAGGAAATGGAGACCCAAATAGTCATTATACTCAGAAACATTGGGCTAGGGGAACTACTGAAACTATGGTTAAGATAGGAAATAATAATAAGCCGCAAATAGCCTTAATAAATTCAGGATCTAAAATCAATGTAGTCTCAAGGGAGTTTTATAATGAGGGTAAATGGCCTACATATAGAGACCATGGGTGGAAAATGAAAGCAACCAATAATGCTTTTGGGTATTTACTTGGAGCATGTGCAAATGTTCCGATCACTATTGGAGATGTTAGAGAGGACATAATTTCTTTGTTCATGATGATTGCTCATACCCAATTATTTTGGGGCAGCCATTCATTTGTGAGCAAAGAATGGAGACTAAAGTACTTGATGATGGTAGTGCTTTCGCTAGAACTCGTTCTCATGATGGCCTAAAATCTGTCCAATTTATGATGCTTTGTATTAACCATCCTCATAATCGTAGGTCCTTAAGAAAAACTCCTTTGAGACATTTAGATCAGGATTTTGAGTGATTGAAGAATGTGATGAATGAATTTTTAATTAATAGAAATGATGTATAAATTTTCTTTTGAATGTGTTTTTTCTTTTACATGTATGAAGATAAAAATTTATTTATGAAAACTAATTTTACTTGTGAGTCTAGATGTTGATTTTTAGCAGGAGTTGAAGATGCTTTTTAAGCAAATAAATTAAAGATTGTTTTATGATAAAGATGAAGATGAGAAGATTGAAGAAGAAGTTGATTTCAGGTTGTAGTTTTCCGTGATTCTAAATTCTTTATGGTTTTATTTATGTATGTCATTTGCATTCATATAAAATTTAATTATAAAATCTAGGATGACAATTATCACATTATAAAGAAAACCTATTTAATCACAGTAAGAAGCAGGCATGATATTATATTTCTAAATTTATAGATTGAGTGAGATTTGTTATGGATAGAAGGATTTGTAGTTCATTTCAGATAATGGAAGTAACTGTATATGTATATGAGCATATTGGTGCATGATCCTTGTCTGTGAAATCCTAGGTCTTTCTAATACATGCATCTAGAACCTTAGCTCGGATTAAGGGGTTAAGCCTTTCCCCTTCAAAACAAAAAAGTTTTGAATGTTAAAAAACAAAAAGAAACATAGAAAAAGAAAAATAGAAAAAGAAAAATAGAAAAGAAAAAGAATATTTGATGCATGGAAGTTATACCTTCTTTTACCCCAAAAAGGTATTTACACGCATTATCTACATGACAATTTACATCATACTTGTATGAAGCCAAACATGAAGAAGACTAGTTGTGGAAAACACATCTAGTGAATAAAATTAGGCAAACGAGGCGGATGTCTGTATGAGTAGATTTAGTAGATTTCTTTGATATGTTTGATTGCTCATATGTAAGTGCATATATATGATGAAACCTACATTTGAGTGAATGAAAATGAATTTTATTTCATACTAATCTTTGCAAAGTTTATAAACGGATGAAATTTAGATTAATGGTTTGTTGACTGACCTGGTTGATAGCTTAACTTTATAATTTGATATATTTTCATTACCAGATTAAATTTAAATAAAATTCATGAGAATGAGCATAAAAGATTGTTTGAAAGTTTGCAATTAATTGATAAAAGGATTGATGTTGTGATATGGTTGACTTTTAGGATGATCAATATAAATATTGCTTCCCTGAATCTGCAAATTGGCCCATCGGGACGATGTGCAGGTTTGGTGGGAGCGAATGTCAGAAAGTTTTCCACCTTCCAGTTGACATCTAGAAAAAATAAAACATGTTTATTGGTTATTGGTTAACTCTAAACCCTCTATTACACTATTGATTAAATGTTTTGCTTGGAACTTTTCTCTTTGTAAGTGTTTGCAGGTACAAAATTGATGGAGAAAACATATGCTCATATTAGGGTTTACCCTAAACTATTCATTTAATGTGTGATTAAGTTAATAAAACATTGAAACATGGGTACAAGACCCTAGGGTTACTTAAAATTATGAGTATTTAATTTAGAATATTAATTGTAGGGTTAGTGATAGGGTTTGAAACAATTCCAATAGGTTAATTCTAGGGTTAAAACTAGGTTTCTGATGAGTTTCAAAGGGATTTCTAAGGGTTTTTAGTATGTTTTAAGGGTTAAAACATTTGACATTTAATTAAATTCATCTATAAATTAAATATTTATTTATTAAAAATTAAATTATGATTTAATTAGTTAATTTAATAGTGTGTAAATATTAAAACTAAGGTATTTAATTAATTAAAACCTTAAACTAAGCTTAAATTAAATGAATTATTAATTAGAAAGTTTAGGATAATTGAATAATTTAAATAGTTAAATTATGAGTGGTGTATGTGAGTAGTATTTAAAGTGTGGTGTGAGTTAAGTATGTAACTAAAGTGTTTAAAGTAAGTAGTTAAAAGTATGGTAGCTATGTGTGCAAGTTAAAAGAGTGGATGACATGAATTATGCACCTAAAGTGAAGAAAGTATGTAGGCAAAGAGTGGTGTATGTGAAAGGGTAAAAGTATGGATTAGAATTAATGTATGATTCAAAAAGAGTGATAGACATAGGATTTTTTGTATATATATATATATATATATATATATATATATATATATATATATATATATATATATATATATATATATATATATATATATATATATATATATATATATATATATATATATATATATATATATGTATATATATGTATATGTGTGTGTGTGTGTGTTTTGCTTTAGTTTTCCTAATGTTTCTTGCAGGTACTACTTTCCTTTTTTCTCTTCTTGCTCCTTATGTATGCATAGGAGAGAGTTCTACTTTTTTCCCATAGCTCTCCTGCACGGAGGCAGAGAGAGGGGTAGTTCAAGAGCGAGATGAAGTGAGAGGATAGGTTTCTGGCGGTTGTCACAAGCTAGAGTGAGAGAGAAAACAATTCCAATTGTTGTGTATTAAATGCATGCAAAGAGAGAGAGAAACGGCTTCTCCCTCCCCTCCCCTCCCCTCCTTCCGATGGTTGGCTATAGACACGGAGAGTGCAGAGAGTGAGAGAGAATGAGGGGCTTAGTTGTTGCACTGGCTGTTGGCAGAGGTGCTGAAGAGCAGGCCAGTGACGTGGAGAGGACAATAGAGAGAGAGGAGAGAGGAATTCTTTTCGGTTGCAATACAAAGATGATAGCAATAATCTATATGTGCAGTAGTGAGATAAAGTTCTTTCAATTCTGGTAGTTATAGATGTGTACGCTGACAGCGATAGACAGAGAGAGAGAGAGAGAGAGAACTTCTCTTCTAGCGGCGTAGTAGTACCTCAGAGAGTGTAGAACGCATTTGCTCCACTAGGCTACATTCCAGAAGATTACATTATCAGAGAACGTAGGATAGGAAAACTTTGTCTACAAGGCCATGACAAAAAAAAAAAGAACCTTAGGCATTTTCCTCATTGTGAAACAATGGAAAGTCTGATGGTCTCCATTGCTATATCAAAAGCTTTTCAAACGTTGTAGATGACTGCATGGATTACTTTAAGACAATCTGACAGAGAGAAAGAGGGAGGGAAAGAAAGAAAGAGTTAGAGATAAAGAGAGATAGGGAGAGTGATTGGGTTATTTCATTTTATTATATTTATTTCTTTGTTTTTTAGATAATGAATGATTAAATTAATTATATGTATTAAGTACTTAGTTTAATATTTAGTGTTTGGTTTGTGTTCTTATTTATTTTATTATTGTTTATTATTTAGTGATTAATTTATGCATAAATATATATACATCTATGTGTACCTAAGTGAATTTACGTGTGCATATGCATATTAAATTGATATATGCATGAGTAATGATTTAATGACTTTATCAATGCATGTGCGTTCTAAGTTTGAGCTAACATGTGATTACATGTATAAATATACATAAGAGAGTGGGTTACTATGAAATAGCTTAAGACTAAGTTTATAAGTATATGTTAGAATGAATGTTAGTATGGATTTAAATAATCGTGAATATGTTTATAGAAATAAAGAGTAATTATTAAGAGTAATACATGATGATTAGAAGGCATAAATATGTTGGGGTGTATAAGTATGAGAATGTAATGCATAAGTAATGGTTAATATATGTGTTAACATATTTGCATGTGCATTAGAGTGTGTGTTAACATGCATTAGAGTGTATGTTAGCATAAACTTATACGCATGTGTAACATATGTATTAATATTTTTAGCATGCATATTTGAATGTAAATGATTTATTGAGATATACTTATGTTTTTAATGTTTCTTGCAGACATTGAAAGAAGAAGTGCCCAAAGAGTATTGCGAAAGAGTGGAGAATTCAACAATTATAAGATCCAGAGATCTATCTATCTTATGAAAACCCATTGACGATTACCTTTGATCAAGCTATTTACCATATTCTTTGTATAGGAATCACTAGAATTTATCATCATTTTAGCTAGATTTTATCATCTAGAAAGATTTATCTTTAGCATTGTAAAAACCTATTCTTGTTATTATAACTAATTCATTTCCTATTTCCATTGATTTTCATTACCGATGTCCACAGAGTACTTAGTTGAATCTAAAAGTGATGCAGCTATAGAAGTTGAAATAGAAGTCATTAAGGACAAAATTACGCAATTCTATAATCTCCGTATCTAATGATCGTTGTCTTATTAGGTTTTTAACGTTATTTTCAATTGCATCTCCTGAACCTCAAGATAGTGTAGATTCATTTCCACCACCTCTAATTAGACGTACTCAACCACAACATATTGAAAACCAAGAAGAAGAGATTATTAAAGAACACATAACTGAGGAATCCTTAATTTTACCTTCAAATCAAGAAGCTATTCCTAGGTATAGGGCAGCTCAACCATATGGTCCTTAGAAGTTTAGAGTGATAAGCATTACCTATTAGATATTTCTTAGATTTTTCTTAGTTTTATAAATTTAGAATTATTTGAAACTTCATTTTCCGTGGTCGTAAAGAAAAAAATACTTAATTTACCTGAGTTGTCTCAAACACCCTACATGTGCCGAAGGATTTAGCGGTTGGCTTGATCTACCAGCCGTGTGTCCGTAACTTCGCGACACTGAGCTACTTGTTCTTTTTAGGAACAATAACCATAGGTGATATCCACTTTGTATGTTTGATGGGAATGATGAAACCAATCTTCAAAAGGTGATCCATTTCTTCTTGAACTAATTGAGCGTAGTGTCGGTTCATATGATAGCTATGTCACGAAATTGGTTTGGCATCAGTGCTGGTAAATTTGAGGGTCAATACGCTTCATGTCTTGGTGGTCCTAGGGAAATACATCCTTGAATCTTGGTAAATACATTCGCTCTTCTTTAGTTCATTTGGCACTAATTTTTACTAGTTTTGATTTGTCTTGAGTTTGCAAGTTACCAGTAATCACTTGATCTTCACTAATATAATGTCGAGGTTGCTTGTCTTTGGATTCTAACCAATCAAGGATAGTCTCATGAAGGGAATTGGGTCTTACAATTGACTATTCTGGTGAATCAATATGAGTGCCCGCAAAAATCATCATGCATGTTGAAGGTTACCATCCGTCTAGTAGTGGTTGTAGGTGTGCGACCCCTAAAGATAACAAGTCAGAGTCTGCTCTCAAGAAGTCACCCTCTTTGTCATTCGTTAGTCCATACATCATGTGAATGGATTCGGCAATATGGCCAAGTGTGTGTACTTTGGCTGATTGCATGGCGTCTAAAGGTACCCTATACTCGTGTTGTTTATACTTAATCACCAATTCCTTTATGGATGATTTATGAAGTACCTTGGCTTGTTTAGGCCATGGTTTTCCAAAGAGGAGATTATAATCATATGTATTATCTATGGTATCTAGGACATCTAGGATATCTAGGATGATGTAAGTCATAGAAAAGATGGCTCCTTGCAATGTAATAGGGATGTCCCTCACTAATCTCACATGAAGAACTCATGATTGATCCTCCATATGAATGAAAAAGTGCATAGGCTGAAAGTTAATCCATCCAAATTTCTTATAGAGTAACAAGGAGATAGGATTTACACCAGATCCTCCATCAATGAGTATGTGATGGATCCGATGATTCTTATACCATACTGTTATAAGGGGAACAACATGGTGCACGATTTCTATTGTTGCCTGCATAGTAGCCACACATGGTTCTTTTTGTTCAAATGACATACCTAGATGTTGCTCAAACTACGCACAAACTGTAGGGACCAAATCCAACAATTGCCCAAGTTGCAATGTGATAGAAGAGGATTTTAGCATCGACCATAAATCATCCTCTTTTGTATTGAGGGTATTCTCTACAACTTTCATCAGGACTTTTGAAGTTATTCCATTCTGCGATGTAGAGGGCTTCTTGACCTGGTGACTGGCTTTAGTGGATGAAAGATTGTAGGTTCCTCTGCTACCCAATTCTATGCCATATTCACCATCCTTGCTTGCTATTTAAATTGTGGCTCACACACAATAGTAGTTGGTTGCAATAGTCGATTGGAGCAGGTCTATAAGGTCCTTGTCTTAGTATTGAGTTCTCCAATAATGACTATGTTGGTCATAGGTGTTGCTCTCCCTTTCCTTCGCTTATTGTACTGCTGTGCTTCCTCGCAATTCGATGGATTTGTCCTAATTCTCCACAAAAATAGCCACTAGCCAGTCCCCTGGTATATTATTTGATGTTCCTATTTGTGCCCAAGGTGGCCATTATTGTAGCCCTTGTTTTCAATTGGTTTGATCATACCTTCGATATGTGTTATTCTTCAAATGTGGTAGTTCATATGTGTTGTGTTGTACAGATTCAATGACAATAGCATTGATCAGAACCCGATTTAGGGCCTTGTCTTTCACACATCGTATGCGGTATCATGGGTATCCGTGTTGCAGATTGCACAGTGTTATTGGTTTAAACCACAGTTTGCTACAATGTGGCCTGGGTTTTTTCATTTTACTCAAAATATTTTCTTAGCTACATTGTTTCCTTTATCCTTTGTGATGGCAACCCATTCCTGAATGATCATAACTTGCTTTAGTTGTGGGTTCAAGCCATTAATGAACAACTCCATGATCACATAGTCATGCCACTTGCTCTTAGATTGCCTCAAGTGCATCCTCAAGATAGTGGTGTAAGCCTGTATACTTTGATTGGGCTTTTGTCTATTATTTTGTAGAAAGTAAAAAATTTGGACTCGGTTTCTCTTTGAGTGGAACCTTTGAAGAAAAGCTTCCGTAATTGCTTCATAAGTAGTGAAATGTTTTAGGTCATACTCTATAAACCATTTTGTAGCTTTGTTCACTAGTGTGGTTTGGAAAATTCTTGCCTCATCATCTTTGTCTGTAATAACAATAGCCATGGTTTCCATTACATCCAGATTTACTTAAAAAGCCCTCACATGTGCATCTAGGCCATCTCTCAAAAATCTCCCAAATTTTGTGTACATAATTCCTATTGGGTAATATCCTATTGGTGTATCATCTGCCATTCTTCTAGTACTATATTTGATTACCATAAGGATGGGCTCTTTGGTATGGGTTTCTCTTAAGATATGCTCGTTTGTCTTGATTTGGGTTGCCATCGTAAAATCCACTTGATCGAATAATTCCTCTTTATTTTGACCTTCGTATGCTAACAAATCCTTAGCATCTAGAACATGTCGCAACCATAGATAATTGTATCCTTCAAGTAGTACTTCATACTTCAATTTTGATTTACTTTCAATCAACTCTTAATCCTTTCGGTCACTATCCGAACTCTTCTTCTCCTTTGAACCTTCATCAACATTTGCTACATAAGGGGCTACTTGTACGAGTACTTTATCATCATGGTATTGAGGGTATTCGATTCCAGTGTAGGATTGGCGTACACGATCTTGACTTGTCTATAATTTACAATCCCCACTCCCCAACAAGATCACCAATGTTAGTCCTCTAGATTCCAGAATGACAAAACTAGGGGTTCTTGGGTGGTAGGTCAAAGACTAATTCTTGTAAACTATTACTTTTCCTCTTTGGCCTTCATAGAGTACTATTCCAACACAATCTGGATGGTACTTCCACCAAAAATATATCATATAATCACCATTAAATTCTACAATTCACATTATGCTGATACTTCTTATATTCATTATAGGTTATCTCCTAACCTTTTCACTGGTTCACTTCTCCCTTCACTACCATATTCAATTGCAGACAATAATGCTAACAACTTAATAATTTAGCCTATGCCGAATCGGCAATTGTACTTAATCTTCACATGAGTTAAACTTTAACCACACTCTAAGTAACTCTTAATCAACAATTCATTGATAACCAACTCATGCAATAATACTGAACAACACAAATTAAGGAAACTTAGTCAACACAATGATCCTCCTATCGGAAATGTTCCCTATGGTCTTGTCATGCCAGACTCACACATATGCGACTTTTCGTTGTATTAATTCATGAAGAAAGGATTACAAAGGTTGCCCAATACGGCGCTTCACCAAAATTATAGATAGTTACAATTAATCACATCGCCAACCTGACACTCATCCTTCTTCTTCATCAAAACGTGCATCTTATCTTGAAATGCAACTCCACTCTGGTGCCACTTGTAACATTTCTCTTACTCTTCAATCGCAAACCATACTAAATAGATAAATTCATCCCAATAAGATATAAAAGAGCAAAAAAGAAGGCATAGAGAGAGAGAGATAGTTTTATTATCTTATCCTAATTCTACAGTTAGTTCTAAGCTACGTTACAAATTCTATCAAGTAGCTTTAGTAACAAGCCTCATCCACACAACCATCCCTGAGTTGATCTCAATCTCAATCACAATCAAATAAAAATCTCAATCACAATCACAATCTCATTCATGGAAAGAAAAGGATATTGATCAATGCAAGATCATAATCTACACTAGTAGCTCTCAAACTTCATCTCTAGATATCTCCTTCAAAAATTCACAACCAATCATGCATCTCTAGACATGCACTCATGCAATCTGTGTGCTCCAAGATAGTGTCTTTTTTGTCTCATGCAAGACTCCCAGACTGGCCACACATTTACTTTTCATGTCCACCTCAAGAATCAAACCTGCAAAAATAAATGCAATCCTTCAACATACTCACACACATGTTGATCACCCCAAATAACCCACTTACAAATTTGCATTTTCTAAACCCATGACCATGAATAAGATGAATTATTACTTCTTCTTCCAAGTTTTTAAGCTCCAAAATTTGGTACTTCTCCAAGTCCTCTAACAAAAAAGAGTGAAGAACTAGCTTAAGCTTGTGAGATGCAAAACAATTTGACTTTTTGAGCTACACAATCATGTTATATATGCTTTATCTAGAAAAAAAGCTTTGAATTTTGGAGATATTGGCCCTACAAAATACGTATTTCTAGAGAGAGATGAAAAATCTCTTTGTTTTGAAGTGATCTAATGCTGTTATAGCAGAGAATCCATTTGTCATTAGTAGTAGAATCGATTGCCAATGCCTAGAGTCAAGAGAAATGAATCTCTCAATTAGGGTAGCATTTTCAATGCATCTCCACGATGAGGAGATTAACAAGGGATAGGAGTCTTTGAAGAACCCCCCCGCCCCCTCTCGGGCCTTGAAAGAGTGGAAAATATCGTAACCATTGAAGTTACACTACTAGAAATGGCCTCGTTTTGATATGTCATAAGAGCTTTAAATTACACTCATTTGATTTACGTTTCCGTAGGAATATTGTTTTATTTCCAAAGAATGTTTTTTTCTTATAAAATAAGAATGAGAACAATACCACGTTAAAAATCGATTAAACGGAGGCGAGTGGGTCTTTCGTCCACTTTGTGTTGGACCTATTCTCTTTTACTCTTATTATTCTCAGACACCAACATCCTCCAATCTTTAAGTGGTGGAATACTCCTTTAGAGGGTTCCGTACTCATTTACCTAATCAATCTAGAGGGTTCTCTATGGACCATTGTTGGGTATGCCCATCGAAGTTGGTATTGCATTTTTCTTGGTCGATTTCGAATAGGATTTTCAAAGTGCTGTTGAGCAACCGATGTACTTCGTTAGGAGATTTTTCTTCCATCTATTTTGCTTCTTGGCACTCTCTTCAAATACAAGTGCTCTTTGGGTAGGAGAAGAAAACGTTCCCAATGTCTCCATGAAAATATATATGTTTCTTTTCAATAACCCCAATCATTGATATCTACTCTTCCACATTAGCATGAATTAATTTACAAATACAACGACGGGTAGGCACCCTCTTGAATCCGATAAGGTAGGGGTTCGATGCATATGAATAACTAGGATAGAGCACATAAAGGCCCATTTAGTTAGACATTCGAAAGAGATGGTCTTATGGCCACACAAGACAACTAGCTTGAATTGGGTAGCCCGAATACCAATTGGTCTTATGGTCAAACAACTAACTTGAATTGGGTAGCCCGAATATTAATTGGTCCCCCAAAGGGGCTCGTTTAACATTTCACCACCAACTCGTGAGGGGCACCGACTTGCAACTTAAAAGATTTCTTTCTCATATCATTTTATCTAAAATTCATTGAAGATGTAATGCGTGCATTTCCATCAAGATTCCGCATGTGCAAGATTTAGAGTTAATCAAAGTTATATGACGCTATCCATCATCACATGTAAATAAAAATAATCGAAGAATTTTTTTTTTTCTTTTTAGAATGGAGAAAAGGAAATATCAGGCAGCTGAACCATATATGAATAGCATCTGTATCATGCTTGGTTAAAGGGAAGGGATTAGCAAGCTCTGTCTTGCTGTGTGTGTGTACATACACACACATATATATATATATATATATATATATATATATATATATATATATATATATATATATATATATATATATATATATATATATATATATATGTAGAGAGAGAAATAGAGACAGTAAGTTTGATCTAATTATTCGAATATCACTAACTTCTAACGCTAATGTTATACCAAAAGAAGACATTTTCGTGTTCTCTAAAAAATAAAACTTTCAAACTCCATGAAGATTTATACCTAGAGATTCTTTCAAAAATATAATATGTAGAAAGTAACCTTCTTCGATAAGCCGAAAATCTTTTTCTTTAGACTTCTCTATAGAAACATTTTTCCTCATATCAAAATAAATTATTTAGTCGTAACTGAAAGTCACAAAAGAATCTTATTTACTTCTTGTGAATCCAAAAAGTCATTTTTACAATAAGAAACATATAACTATATAGGTACTCATTATATAGTTCTACAGTATACACTATAGGAGTCTTTTTATGAATGGATGCATCAATACACTATAGGAGTCTTTTTATGAATACACTATAGGAGTCCTTTTTTGAATACACTATAGGAGTCTTTTTATGAATACAGTATAGGAGTCTACAGTATACACTATAGGAGTCTTTTTATATCACATTAATGCATAAAACACTAAAATGGATGGTTTCTAATTTCAAAATTCACCATATAGTAGCGTACAAATACCCACTAGAGTCTAATGCCCACTAAGGATATGAACTCGTAAAGGATCGGCCAAAGATGAGACGAGGAGATGGGTTTGAACTGATATAATGTTGTTATAGCATAAAATTCCCTTTCCACTAGAGTCCCAAGAAATCAGTCTCTCAAGGGTAGAGGTTTCAACTCATCTTGAACCAATGAAGTTGCAGTACTAGAAATGGCCTTGTTTTCATATTTCATAAGTGCTTTAAATTACACTGATTTGATTTAAGTTTCCTTAGGAATATTTTTCTATTTCTGAAGAATGTTTCTTTTAAATAAGGATGATAACAATTCAACGTTAAGGATAGATTCAAAGGAGGCTAGTGAGCCTTTATTCCCCTTTGTGTTGGATCTGTTCTCTTTTAATCTTGTCATTCCTAGACACCAACATCCTCCAATCTGAGTGGTGGAACATTTTTTGTTAGGCCCATCGAAATTGGTAGTGCATTTTTCTTTTTCGATTTTGAAGAGGCATTCACCTTTGATCAAGTTCCAAAATGTTTTTGAGAAACCAATGTACATGGTGAGGAGAGTTTGTTTCCGTTTATTTTTGCTTCTTGGTATTCATTTCTAAGCGCAAATCCTCTTTGGGTAGGAGAAGAAAAGATGTCCAATGTCTACATGAAAATATACATGCTTTTTTCAGTAACTTCAATCATTGACATCTTCTTTTCCATGTTAGCCTGAATTAATTCACAAATACAATGAAGGGTGGACATAGCATCCATGGCCACCCCTTGAGTCTCATAAGGTAGTGGTTCGATGCATATGAATGATAGGATAGAGAGCTCAAAGGCCCATTTAGCTGGTAGACACTCGAAAGAGATGGCCTTAATTCCAAACAAGATAACTAACTTGAAATGGGTAGTCCGAATACCAAAGAGGTTGGTTTAACATCTCACCACCAACTCGGAGGGGCACTCACTTGCAACTTAAAATGATGAACCCCTACCCAAGCTTTGGAAAGCCAATGGCCCAACCAAGTGAACTAACACACATGGACTCCTTGATAATATAATTTTTTTATTTTTTTTAGATGAAGGTGCAATCGAAGCCTACTCCTCTAGCTTTAACTTTGAATTTGCGATTGTAGAAGTGAATGGACATAGTACCCATGGGACCCCCTCTATCCCAAAAAGTAGGAGTTAGACTAACCGAAGGCTACACAAGAGAGGATTGCTCGAAGGCAACTGATTTCAACTCGATACAACATGGTTGCACTCGCCTTAGGCCCACAAAGTGTCCTGGCAAAAATGGGGATCAAATCTTCACCCCTGTCTGAAGAGGCAGAAGGCCTATCCAACCAAGCCATCCTTCATAATTTTATTTTTCTTTTAAATAAAGGAAGTTCGGCATTAGCCTACTCTGTCCGACTTGTATTAATTAAAAGAAAAATACAAGTGAAGGGGACTAGTGGCCATGGGACCCCCCGAATCCCAAAGAGCAAGCGTAGATTTTATAGAGTTAGAAGGAGCACTTGATGATGCCTGAAGGGGGGGGGAGGGGAGGGGATTTCTTACAATTAGAGATTCTTTTGCTGAGGAGGAAACATGATCTCATAATCGACCACTTTTTGGGGGAATCGCCAAAGTTATAAGCACACCTTTCCCACCTGATCTTCCATAGGACCTCTTCTCTCATGGCATTCCAGAGAGTCACGAAGCAGAGGATCACTTCTCCGAGCAGATCTTGTTTCCAACTCATATGTTTTTGAAGTCTAATTTTTTTTTCGACAATTTGCATGATCCTATTGGAGTTAGGACAAGGAAAGAAGATGTGATGACATCTTCAACAGACCAGTACCAGTGCTACCACTAGTGAGACACCCCAAAAATTTCGCTAGCCTTTAGGTTGGTCCAGATTCGTCCATGAAGAATTTTCCATAAGAGGATAGACTTTTTGATTTCTATGAGAGAGTGCTAGATAGCCATGAACTTCATATCCCATCGCAACCGCATCCACGACAAGCACCACTTCTTATTGAGATTGACCTGATACTCAATGATTTCTTTGATGTTCATGATTTTTGTTAGGCAAGTACCATTGTGCCATTCGATACCAAGTGGGCATGGTGGGTGATGCCCGAGGAGAAGATGACCTTTAGAGTGGTCCCAGGCAAGACATATGCTTTGTAAGGTATTCCATTCTTCATAGGTAATTTTAACGCTAGTGTCAATATCCTCAAAGTTGATCCACTAGTTGGTGTCTTCTTTCTAGAGATGGTTCCATTTTTTGAAGCCTTTGTTCCATAGCCTCTTGGCATTTTGAATGTTCGAAGATTCCACATTCCAAATGCCATGGATCAGAAACTAGATACAGTCATTCTATATGATAACGACCGCCCACTTCCAATCTTCACTCATTCTTATGAAGCTTTTGACTTTATTCCAAATCTTCCATAAAGAGCACACAAGATTCGAGCGCTTTAGGAAAATCGGGGTCGGGGAAAACAAAAGGTTGAGAATGTCAAGATTCTTCCGATTTGAGAATCCCACAAATGTCAACGCATTCTTCTTTCTTAAGATCAACTTGGCCCACGAGGCCTCCGCATTGCACCACACCTAAAAAATCGATTTTGATGCAAGTTTGTTAGCCATGCACCCAATGTCTAGAATGCCAAGGCCCCCACTATCCCTTTGGCTAGTACAGATGGACCACTTGATTTTAGGCATCCCCCTCCTGTTGTGGTCACTTGTCCAAAGGAAGTTTCTGAAAATACTTTGTACTTTGGATAGCTCTTTCTCTTTCAATCTCCAACAAGAGAGGAAGTAAATGGTCGATGAAATGAGGAATAGGTTGGTAACCATTGCGTGACCAGCAAGATTGATTTGCATACCTCTCCAATAGTTTAACTTGCTTTTGAGTCTAGCCAAGACCCAATTACACCGCTGCTCCAACGAGATACCAAAGCCCAAGGAAATCCCAAGAAGCTGGAAAATTTGGCTTGGAGGAATAGCTTGACAGCCATGATCAAAGAGAAGGTCGAGCTAGATCCCAACAATAGCTCTAAAAGTGGTCTTTGAGTGGTTGATTTTGGATCGAATGGCTTTGCAAAAAGAATCCAGGCACCTCCAAAATGTCTCGAGGCTGGTACTATCGCTATGGACAAAGGCGTTCATGTCATTGACAAAAAGTCTCATGGTGATCTGGCCATGCTCACGGGTCAATTAGAGGCCTTCGATATTATTTGCTTCCACCTGTTGTTCCACTAGTTGGCTAAGCCCTTCCGTGGCAATGGCTAAGAAAAGGGGAGCCAATCGGCACCCTTATCTAGTTGATCTGTTTAGTTTGATCACCTTCGAAAGTTGGCCATTAACATTAATTTGCATCGATGTGTTTTCCAGAAGGGTCGAGATCATCTTGGTGAATTTCTGATTGCATCCGAGATCTTTAAGTGAGTGCAGAATATAGTCTCATTCGAGCCTATTGTAAGCTTTGTCAAAGTCGATCTTGAGGAAAACCACATCTTTTCTTGACTCATCCGTGAAATCGAGACCTTCCCAAATATCTATAATGGCTTCCAATATTGACCTACCTTTGACGAAACCTTTTTGGTCCTCGCTTAACTAGTCTCTCAGATGGCTGAAAATTCTATTGGCTATGACTTTGGCAATGATCTTATATCTCGTTTGAAGCATCCTAATCGGATGCCAGTTCTCCATTTTGTTGGGATGCTAGTTCTCAATTATGTCCTTTTCCACTTTTTTATGGATTAATAACTTGATGATGCCATTGGTCAGACAAGTTGGAAGCACACCAAACTCGAGTGCCTCTTGCGAGACCAAATAAAGGGGGGTGGCAATCAACAATTTGAAGGACTTAAAGAACTCACTAGTGAACCCGTCTTGCCTTGGGCTTTTCACACAGGGGAGGGCATCAATGAATTCAATGATTTCTTCTTTTGAGATAGGAGCATCAAGCAAGGAACAAAGGTTGTGTGGGATTCTATGAGAGGATACCCTCAAGATGGCTACCATGCAGTCCCATCTATGGTGAGAGAGGGGGGTCGAGATCCCCAGGAGTCTCGTAAAGTGATCTTCAATGATTCCAAAATTTTCTTCTTCCATATTGCAGACATCACCATTTGAGTCTAGCAATAAGGGGATCGATTCTCTGTTTTAGTTCCTTTTAAGGATGCTACACATCTCTTTGGTGGGTTTGTCGGCTTTGTGAGCCCACCACTCCTTAAAGAATATTTACAAATTTTTCCTTTGTATCTCTCCCTCATATCTTAGCAGCACTCTAATTTTTTGTAGTAACTTTTCGGATTGACCTTTTCATTTGTTCACTTCCTCCTCAAGTCTCTAGATTCTATGATATAGAGCTTCTCTATGAGCCCATCGAACAGTTTGGAGCATCTTCGTGGTTCTTATCATGATCTACCATGACTTTTACATCGTGCACGTCTAGCTCTTGGCTGGGCATGAGCAGGAGGCAAACACCTCCTTCCACACTGTAGCGATTTCTTGATGGACAAAGGGGGGAGAGAAGGAAGTCAAGCACGCATGAAACCAAGGAGCCTTATGGGTTTTGGTGAGAGCTTGGAAAGCGATAATGATCGCGTAGTGATCACAAATGTCTAGGTGAGTGCATTGCAAGAGGGAAGGACGGCCCCACTAATGAATAATGTTCTGAGAAATGTAACTTCTATCAGTCCAGATTTCCTCAAGTCCTCACCCGCTTAGAGATTTGACCACGAAAAACCTTTTGAGTCTTTCAATTCGACCAGATCCAAGTGTAGTTTGGTTTTGTCCCAAGTTCCTTTCTCGAAACTCTTGTTGACTCGGCTCTTGTTGTTCCATCTATATGCAGGGTCCTCCACCATGTTGGAGTCACTGCAAATTAGTACGGTGTAGGGAAGCGAGTCCAATGAGGCCGAGATGTCGAGTCTCTATGGCTCCCTGTTAGGGGCATACATAGAAACTAACGTGAATCAAAAGGGGGCACCAAATGAAGTGGCAATCCATTGATGGCTCTGATCTTCAATGGAGTTATCAAGCTTTTCAAACTAGAATTGGTTTCTACCAATAAATGTCCCATTGGACCCCTAGGGGTGTGATATCCAGATCTAGACATGGGTTGAGGAGACATGTTCAAGACGTTTTTGGAGGTTTGTTCCTTCATAAAATTATTGAGTGAAATATTATGCTAATCATTTATGAAATCAACGGACACTGACCGGGTAGAAAATGGTTCCATGGAGAAAATATGAGGTGCGATCGATATTCTACAAAATATTTGTATTTGTAATTTTCAATGTTGATTAGCTGACTCAATCTTGATTAGCATATGCACTCATTAACTCCATACATCTCGATTTTTCAACATTTAGCTCGAAAAACGTACAGCATCAGATGCCATTATGTCATCTTTCTAACGAAGAAACAGACCCGAATATTTAAAGATTATGCAAGCTTCTCATTAAAAAGTTACCATTAACTTGGGACACAAAAAAGGAGTCATAGTTTGTAAACGAAGCATAAATACGTAAAGCCTGATACGTAGGTATGTCTTATTTATGTTTGATGTGTTTATGTAGCTTGCATGTAGACGTATGTGAGCTCGTGCAATGGGGATGGAGCTTATGCGATGGGGATAGTTCTTACAAACGCCTTCCTCTTTGGGACTTTGACCACCAGGACGCCAGCTTCTACGTCAAACGCCCTGATCTGCGAAGTCAGAACATCCTGAGGGAGCTGAAATGTACGTCGAAAGGCTCCTGTGCGGCGCTCTTTTGTGTGCCATTTTCCCGGAAAATTCCTCTCTGGAGGAAATTCCCCACTAATCTGGAGATGAATGTCGTCGATGATGTCCAGCGTTACGTCCTTGACTGTCAATCCTGCACATAAATAGCGTTAGCATGGATGCTGTATAGCGACAGACAACAAAGACATTGTATGCGTGCGGCATGGAAAATCTATGGGGGGCTACAGGAGCAAAGGTGTGTGTCTGAACGAGCTCGGGGATTGCGGTTGTGTACTATGGAAAGCTTTCCGCCCTCATGTGACCTGTTGAATCTACCACATAAAGTCTGTGCGCGTGTTGAGGGAATGTTGAGGAGGGAATCGGGCTTCAATCTACACTGCTTGAAATTTGAAGAAACAACTCAGACACCCAACAGAACAACGCATGCACTTAACGGGGAAGTGTTCTCGCACCTGGAACGTCAAAAATGAAGAAGTGGGAATCACAGTCTTCGGTCCAATCAGCGTCTACTTGGCCGCAACTGATCGAGGATAGCACCTGCTTTCGTGAGGCCGACATCTCTCTCTCTCTCTCTCTCTCTCTCTCTCTCTCTCTCTCTCTCTCTCTCTCTCTCTCTCTCTCTCTCTCTCTCTCTCTCTCTCTCTCTCTCTCTCTCTCTCTCTCCTCCTACACGGACGATATGGGTAGTCCTCGCCAAGAGTAAGCAAATCGATCCGTTCCGCGCCATTTTCAGAGATTTCAGATGCTAGGTGATTTCTCCGCTAGATACTGTTCTCCAGAAATAAGCATATCGATCAGGGACTAGTAAATTTTGCGTTCAGATCTCACATTTTTAGATTCTTTTAGTATTTTAGATAGAACCTTGCGGTATTACGTAAATTTCCTGCAAGACCCAGAGCTTGATGTCTGTTTGTGTGTGTTTGTATGTTTGTTGATGTGTATGTGTATGTGTGTTTGTTGATGTGTGTGTGTGAGAGAGAGAGAAAGAGAGAGATTTTACTTCATTGTTAAGTAGCACGGTCATTCTGAGCAGGATCCTCGCGCGATCGGGGAGGACTCCATTTTACGCAATCCTTTCTGAATTCCGTATTCGGAAAGTATAAAGGAAATGTACATATACCAGGAAAGAAGCTGATAGGTTTTAATATTGTTTCGCCTTCTGAAAAGAGGAAGAGAAAGAAATTATAGACTAGGAATTAGATTATCCTGTTGAGAGAGGTCTACAGCGCAAAAGCCTAAATACTTTTAAAGAGTCTACAACCTATACCTCCATCATAAGGAAAATTCGATCATTCAGATGTATTTTTCCCAAAGCTTGAAATGATGGAAAGTATAGATGAGTGTGGGCATAGTACCCATGGGTTCCACAATGTACAGGTGACATAATTAGATTGTCCCAAGGTGAAATTGGGAATGAACCAGCTCAAGGCAACACTAAAAGACTGGTTTTAACTGCCAAAGGCATCACTAGTTGGTAAAGAACCCTCCCACCTGGCCCTAGAATGGTTGGAAACCTCTACCTCCACTAATCCAGAGTATATTTAGTCTCCCATCTAGCATCAGATATCCTAGACATAAAGGAAACCATCATAAAGTTAACCTTAGATTTTATGTGACTTGGCATATCCTCTAATTTGCAAAGAAATTCAAGAAGTGTAATATCAACATCACGTCCTAAGCATGCCAAAACCCTAAGAACAATTGTTAACTTGCCATGCTCTAACATTTAAAGAAGTGGGAAGTCAAACATCAACATGACCTCCAAAGCATGCCGGCCAAGACCCTAAAAATAATTGTCTAGTTGCCTTGCCTCTAACATTCAAAGAAGACCCTCTTTTTGTTTGATGACATCCTTCATGATGTGATCAATTCATAACAGCCATAATGCCACCATCCTTGAACACCTACACAAGGAGGTCTTGGCTAGAAGATCCTTAGTCTTGCCAATGCCACTCTTGGGAGCTCAAAGAGTCACCTTCTCTAAGAAAGTACTTTCAATGTTCTAGTAATTCCTTTTTTGTCTATCTCTTTGTGTTAGTCCCTTTGTGTCTAGTTTCTACATATCTAGTCTCATCATCTTGTAAACTTGTAGTACGAGATCTTGCCCTAGTATATCTTGTATCTATTTCATTTCTCTCAAAACAGTTCTTGTATATGTAAAATATCATCTTTCATACTTAGGAGCTTGAGGAATCTCTAGTATCATCTCTAGTCTAGTTATTTGTACCTATATATCTAGGTTTTGGGAGGTCTTTTATCATGCATATTTCTTATTACGATTTCCCCTACATGCGTAATCTTTTAATAGGAAGCATATTTCGAAGTCTTGTCTAGTCTAACTAGAGGGCACAATCTAGTGCTCAGTTGACATTTAACTTAAGGATAATGGTGATGCATGCTCTTAGGTTTTTGAGCAAAAATAAGCTATCCACAATAGTATATCCATAAATAGCAAAGCAAAAAATTTGGCATCCATGAAGGTCTTTCACTGCAAGAAATAACCCTATGTAGCAGCTACTCATGAGACACAATTTGGTTGCTACATGATTATGGGTTTTGACATCTATATTCCTCCCTTAAATGAAGCTCATATCCACATTTGTTATGAGGATGTCACCTATGTTTATCCACATATGCAACAACATTGCATAAGCGATGTTGATATTAAGTGTTGCTTATGGGACACCCAAAAAAATTGTTTATGTGATTGTAGAGGAGGTACTGGGGTATCCGCTTTTAACAAAGGTAGAGAATGAAGATTAAACACGTCCAATACGTCACCTACTCAAGGGGGGTTCTCTTTAGGGAAGTATACCCTTTAACATTTCTGTGAGCAGGCCGACAACAAGAATTGTACAGAATGGTAAATGCTTCAGAAAATATGGACAACCAATAACCAAGGAAGACCGTACTCTGCCTGATTCAAATCAGATGATTACAAAGTTGGGCAAATGATGAATGATGCTCACAAATGTAAACTTAGGTCTAACAAGCCACAAGCTTAGTGCTAACAAGCCACCCGAAAAGTAATTCACTCCAGTACATCAGATTCTTCTCATCAACATAAGGGCCAAAGATATGCAGAATAACTCAGAACAATACAAAGAATTCCTCCAGAGGATAGAACCTAATCAATAACACTGACTCACAGGAAAAAATAACCCCAAGCTACTCTCTTACATTATAGTGCTCATAGCCCTTCACTGTGAAGCCTACCCTCTGTATACACGACAGAGTAGCTCCCACAGTAGACTTGAAACCACCAAGTGCAAGAGAGGTCTTCTGCACGTATACGCGGACCACTATATCTCTAAAACTTGTACATGTACTCCAGTGTACCCAAATGAGCACAAATCCATTGCTTTTATAGGTCTCAATAGGCCAAGAGGACCTTGCCGAATCTTCACGTCCACTGTTCACGCGTCGGTTAATCACCCAAAATTGGGGGGTAGGTCAAATATTTCACTTGATTTGAATTAGATCCACAAAAACAGGTAGTCACAGTGAATGGTTGGCGGCCACTTTTACTCTTGACAATACACTTTTACCTTTTCACCCGCCCTGTTTAATCCTGGTAATTCAAATGAAGGACCCCGTACACTTTGGAAGTGTAAAAGCAAATCATTATGGAATGTAAATGTCTTTCCCAAGGCACCCATTTGTATTCAATTTCAATCTTGCATGCTTTCCATGGCAATAAGGAACAACCGAGTCGAATGACACCAGAACACCATCTATCTCTAGATGTAGATTGTCAACCCCAATCCTTCTCAGGCGCTCTGCTTCCATTGCTTCCATGCATCCATTGCTTCCATGGCTTTGTTTCTGATGATTTCCCACGTGTGCGGGGTTGTAGGTGTGCCGATGTGTGTGTGCATGCATTGTGTGTGTGAAAGTGTGTGTGTGTAAGTGTGGGTGTGTGTAGCATATGTGTGTGTGGGTATGTGTGTAAGCCGGTGTGTGTGGAAGTGTGCTTGAGGGTGTGTGTGGAAGTGTGTGTGTGTGAGTGCATGTGTGTGGTTGTATATGTATGTGCGTATGTGTGTTATTGCATGTGCATGTGCGGGTATGTGAGGGAGATAGAGAGTGAGGGGGTGCGACGGGTGGGTTGTGAGGTGTGAGGGGAGGTGTGAGGGGAGGATTGCGGGTGAGTGCGGGGAGGTGTGAGGGGAGGATTGCGGGTGAGTGCGGGGAGGTGCGAGGGGCTAGGCGGGGTGGGGCGGAGTGGGTCCGAGAGGCTAGGCGGGGTGGGGCGGAGTGGGGCGGAGAGGCTAGGCGGGGAGGCTAGGCGGGTGGGAATGGCGGGTGCAGGCGGGAGGGGGTGCGGTTGAAGCAGCGGGGCGGGGTGCGGAGGTGGGGAACTGAGGGGCGGGGGCGGAGGCGGAATGAGGGGCGGGGGGCGGAGGAGGAGTGAGGGGCGGAGGCGGAGGCGGAGGGTTGGGTGGGTGGTGGAAGCCAGCGGGCGGGGGAGGGGGGGAGGAGAGAGAAGGGAGAAGGGAAGAGAGAGCGGGGGGCGGAGGTGGGCGGACCGGCGGAGGGCGGAGGTCGACGGAGCGGAGGGGTGAGGGGCGGAGGCGGAGGCGGAGGGGTTGGGTGGGTGGTGGAGGCCAGCGGGCGGGGAAGGAGAGAGAAGGGAGAGGGGAAGAGAGAGAGCGGGGGCGGAGGTGGGCGGACCGGCGGAGGGCGGAGGTTGACGGAGCGGAGGGGTGAGGGGCGGAGGCGGAGCCGGAGGGGTTGGGTGGGTGGTGGAGGCCAGCGGGCGGGGAAGGAGAGAGAAGGGAGAGGGGAAGAGAGAGAGCGGGGGCGGAGGTGGGCGGACCGGCGGAGGGCGGAGGTCGGCGGAGCGGAGGGGTGAGGGGCGGAGGCGGAGGCGGAGGCGGAGGGGTTGGGTGGGTGGTGGAGGCCAGCGGGCGGGGGAGGAGAGAGAGAGATAGAGAGGGGTGCGGGGGTGAGGGTGGGTGGGTGGCGGGCGGAGAGCGGGGCGGAGGGCGGAGAGCGGGGCGAAGGGCGGGCGGAGAGTGGGGCGGAGGGTGGAGATCGGGATGCGGGAGGGTAGAGAGAGGGAGAGAGAGAGGGGTGCGGGGGTGAGGGTGGGTGGGTGGCGGGCGGAGAGCGGGGCGGAGGGCGGAGAGCGGGGCGGAGGGCGGGCGGATAGAGGAGGAGGTGGGCTGCGGGGAAGGTGAGTGGGGGGGTGGCGAGGGGTGGTGGTGGAGGGGTCGTGGGGGGTGGTTGGCGGAGTGGTCAGGTGGTGGCGGAGGGGTCTTGGGGGGTGGTTGGCGGAGTGGTCAGAGGGTGGGTAGTGGGGGGAGATCGCGGAGGCGGGTGCGGGTGGCGGAAGGGGGAGGAGTGTGCGGAGGCGGGCGGATAGAGGAGGAGGCGGGCTGCGGGGAAGGTGAGTGGAGGGTGGCGAGGGGTGGTGGCGGAGGGGTCTTGGGGGGTGGTTGGCGGAGTGGTCAGGTGGTGGCGGAGGGGTCTTGGGGGGTGGTTGGCGGAGTGGTCAGAGGGTGGGTAGTGGGGGGAGAGCGCGGAGGCGGGTGCGGGTGGCGGAAGGGTGGGTAGAGGGCGGAGGTGAGGGGGGGTTTGGGCGGGGTCCGCAAGGGGGTTTGGAGGGGAATTGGTGGGGGTGAAAGGGGGGGTCTAGCGGGGGGGTTTGGCGGGGGTGGGCGGGGAAGTTGGCGGGGTGAGGGGGAGGATTTAGCGAGGGTCGGAGGGGGAGAGAGAGAGTGAGGCGGGGGCGGAGGCGGAGTGTGTGAGGGGCGGGGGCGGAGGCGGAGTGTGTGAGGGGCGGGGGGCGGAGGGCGGGTGAGGGGAGAGAGAGAGAGAGAGAGAGAGAGAGAGAGAGAGAAAGAGAGAGAGAGAGAGAGAGAGAGAGAGAGAGAGAGAGAGAGAAAGGATGAGAAGGTGGGGAGAGAGAAGGGAGAGAGAGATAGAGAGAGAAAGTGAGGGGGTAGGCCGTGAGAGGGAGAAAGAGAGAACGGGAAAGAGAGGGAAATAGAGAGAGAGAAAAAGAGAGAGAGAACGGGAAAGAGAGGGAAATAGAGAGAGAGGGGGAAATCGGAAGAGAAGAGAGAGATGGGAAAGAGAAGGAGGGAGAGAGAAAGAGAGAGAAAGAGAGAGAGTGAGAAAAAGAGAGAGAAGGGGGAAAGAGAGAAGGGAGGGGGATCTACAGACCCCCACATCAAGATTTTGCACCGTCCCTGGTGCAATTTCTTCCTTATTCAAAATGAACTGCAGAAAGGACTATGGTATGTATAGGGAGTGAATTTCATCTGCTTGCATCAATTCAGATAACTCTTCACCGTGGAGATGTTGACGAGGGGCATCTTTTTACCCTGCAGATCTTCCAGATGCACTGCACCATGTGGCAATACCTTGATAACCTTATATGGTCCTGCCCATTTGGGTGCCAATTTAGTTGAAATTGCCGGGACTTGATGCACTAAAACCATGGACCCTTCCTGAACTTCATTGGATCTCAGATACCTGTCATGCAATCTCTTGCGTTCTTCTTGTGTCACCAGAAGTTTCTGCATTGCCCCTTCTCTGTACTCTTCTAATGCCACCAATCTCTGAATGGGGGGTTGTATGCCAATGGTTTTGATTCCTATTTCCTTTCTGATAATAAACTCAAATGGTGCCAATGCCTCTTTCCCATATACTAACCGAAATGGAGTCTCGCCTGTGGTTCCCCTCTTCGTGGTTCTGAAAGCCCAAATTGCACCAATCAGTGCTAGCGGCCAAGAGCTTTGATGATCGAAAGATAATTTGCGAAGCAATCCAATCAAAATCTTATTGGAACTCTCTGCTTGGCCATTTGCCCTGGGGTAGTAGGCACAAGATTTTTTATGGAAGATTTTGTACCTGTCAAATATAAACTGGAGCAATTGATTTACAAAATGTGTGCCCCTATCACTAGTGATTTCCAGTGGGCAACCAAATCTTGAGAAAATACGTTTATACATAAATTTAGCTACTGTTAAAGTCGTGTAGTCTACAGTAGCTTTAGCCTCTATCCATTTAGTGGCATAGCATGTGGCCATCAAAATATACTTTTTTCCTCTAGGTTGACTAGTTGGACTAATTGGTCCTATGAAATCAAGACCCCATCGTTCAAATGGAAGCCATCCAGTAGATATGACCAATGGTTGGAAATTCAATCTGGTTGGCGCGGGAGCACACCTCTGGCAGATGTGGCATTCTTTAGAAAACTTGATTGCATCCTTGAAAATATGAGGCCACCATAAACCTTTGTGGATGATTATATGAGCCAATTCTTCCCCCCTTAGATGCCCTTCACTGTGCGCAGCCTCCAGCAGAAGATTTACCTCCTCTGGATAGACACACCTTCTCAATATATCATCTTGACAGTCTTTATATAAATTTCCATTTATAAGAGAATATGCTTTGGTTTTCAGGAGCAATCTTCTCTTTTCTACAGGTGTCAAGTGTTCTGGGGTCTTTCCAGTAGTGAGAACATGAAGAATTTCATCGTACCAACCTGTCCGAATTGCTATTAGAAAAAGATTGCTATCCACCAGTTCATCATTAATACCTGTTGCCTTTTCGCTCATTGCGGTCCTGGACACTTGATCTGCCATGTAGTGCTCTTTTCCTGGCTTAATATGAATATCAAAATTAAATTCCTGAAATAGGAGTAACCATCTCCAAATCCTTCCAGCTACCCTAGGCTTGTTTATCAAATACTTCAAGGGTTGATGATCAGAAATAACAATGAAATGTATACCAAGGAGATAATGTCGGAACTTCTGAAGGGCAAATACGATAGCCAAACCTTCTCTTTCCGTTGTACTGTAATTTCTTTCAGCTTGGTTGAGTAGTCTGCTTGCATAAGAGATAGGTCTATCCACTTTGTGAGATGATGGTTGAGCTAGAACTGCACCAACAGCATGAAGACTAGCATCTGTATGCACATGAAATTCCAATGACCAATCAGGAACACTTAAAAGTGGAGCAGTGCATAGCCTCAACTTTAGTTCACAAAATGCTTTGTCAGCTTCAGCACTCCATGAGAAAGGAATCTTTTTACTAGTAAGCCTTGACAAGGGCTTAGCAATTTCCGAATACATCCTAATGAATCTTCTGTGATACCCTGCATGTCCCAAGAAACTTTGCACTTCCTTTGGGCTTTGTGGAATTGGCATGGAAAGAATAGCTGTAACCTTTGCAGGGTCAACAGTTATGCCTTCAGCAGATACTATGTGACCAAGAAGAGTGCCCTTAGTGACCAAAAAGTGACATTTATCAGGATTCAATTTCAAACCTGTTTTGAGACATTGCTCAAAAATTTCTTTTAGATTTTCCAAATGGTCATGGAAATCTTGAACTGCTGCCCTTCTATCTGTACCTGAAAATACTGAAAAGTCATCCATGAAAATGCGTAGAAAGGTTGTTAACCATTTGTCCAATATCAGATACATCGTTCTATTAAATGAAGCCGGTGCATTCTTCAAACCAAAAGCCATTCGAGTATAGACATAAGTGCCCCAGGGAGTGACAAAGGCTGTTTTGTCCCTATCATCAGGATGGATCACTATCTGATTGTAGCCACTAAAACCATCCAAGAAACTATACAAAGTGTGACCAGCTACTTCTTCAAGTACTTGCTCTGTGAAGGGCTGAGGAAATCCATCTTGAATAGTCACTTTATTCAAAGCACAAAAATCAACACATACTCTTATTTTTCCGCTATTTTTCTTGGGCACAATAACCATAGAGGAGAGCCACCTAGAATGTTCTACTGGCACAATTATACCTGCTTCCTCTAGTTTTGTAATCTCTGCCTTTACCGCCTCTGCATACTTCGGATTGAGTTGATATGGCCTACTTCTTACTGGCGCGGCTCCCTCAACTAAGGGTATCCGATGTAACCCAAGCTCTTCTGGTATTCCTGTTAAATCTTTGTAGGACCATGCGAAGACACTTTTGTAAGTAAAAAGCAAAGAAGTTACCTTTTGTAGCAAAGGAGGATAATGCCACAACCAGGATGCCAAGTGAACTATTTGAGGGTTCTCTTCATCCCCTAAATTTACTTCTTGAACCAATGTTTCAGAATTGGTCTTGCTTGAGAAATCATCTCCACTATATGCAGGAGTGGATTTTAATTTATATTCTGCAACATGCTCTTTCATCCAACCTTGAGGTATATCTGCAAAAGGGAGATCTTCTCTGCTCTTAGGTTCATAATTTTCCCTCTCTGATACTTTTATATTGGTATCCTCTTCAAAGATTGTATTTTCCTTCAGTTGCTCATTCTCCAACACCTTGTGGTCTTCATTGCCCTTTTCTGTACTTTCCTTATCTGCAACTTCTTCCTCAATTTCATTGATCTCCACTGTGCAACACTCTGCACTTCCCATCATCCAATTTAACAATGTATCATCTTCTTGGGGTAGAGAGGGCATTACCTGAGTATCCACAGTATATCCAGTAGTTTTTCCTGAGTCGAATCCTTCTTCCAAATGTAGTTGCAGTTGGCTATTGGTATTTGTTGAAATCCATAGTTTATTTTTTCCCCAATCTTGCAAAACTTTTGCTTGTCTCAGCCAAGGTCTCCCCAGGAGTAGAGGGTAAGAAGTCTCCTGTGGAAGTGCAATAACAACAAAATCTAGAACAAAATGGCAGCCCTGTACTACCATCAGTACCTTCTCAATAATGCCCAGTGGCGCAACCCGATGTTGATCTGCCAATGTAACCGTGAATGGTGCCAACTTGGTGGGGTTCAATTTCAGCTTCTTCATTGTAAAATCTGGCATTAAATTGATACCAGAGCCTCCATCTATGATCACACCTGTGAGAGCTTCATCCTTTATACAAACAGATAATCTTGAGCTTTGGTAGTCTGCTAAGGGTGCAGGGGGAAAATCAACCATGAAACCATCTATACTAGGTGATTGGACCAAGTGAGCAGAGTGTATAATCTTCAGTAAGTCACTTCTTATTTTTGAATCCATCCTTATAAGTTCATATAGACTAACCTTGTGATGAATACCTTTCAAGATCTGTTCAATATTTACCTCCTGAGTGTTTTCTTGCAGACTTGTTGGTTGGCCCTTTAGAGAAGTAGTCATCTTATTATAAGCTCCTTCAATTTCTGCTTGGTCCTTCCATCCTGACTCCTTTTCTTCCTCTTTATCCTGAAATCCTTGTTGTTCATCTCTCTGGGTTGTAGCTGCTTGCCTAGCTCTAGTCATCATTGGCATTGCAGAGGATGAAACGGCGTAAGTCTGAGTGGTTTTTCCTTCTTCATGTGGAGAGACTGCAATCATGTGGATTGGAGCAGGACGACCTCTTGGGCAATCCTTGGTATAATGATCTTTGGCCTCTGGACAATGTTGACAGGGAGGTGCATCTTCTGGAAGAGAACACCTATTTTGCATGTGACCATACTCACCACAACGATAGCACATCAAAGGTCTATTATATCTAGGCTTTGCAGGCCTATTCTCCTCTCTATTAGATGTATTTGAAGTACTAGCATAATATGAATCCAAATTTTGAGGGTTACCTCTCTGCTGTGTACCCTTGAGGTAGTAGCAATCCCTTGCTTCATGACCATCTTTTCCACAAAATTGACAGCTTACCTTAATAGGGCAATTAGCATTGGAATGTCCATTGTTATTACAGATTGTACACCAGATTTGTCTCCTTATATCCTGAGTGGTCTTCAAGTCTTCTAACTCTCGGCGAAGCTGGGCTACTTCATCATCAGTGCGACGCAGTGGTGGCAATACCTTCTCTTCTTGTTGATTTTGTTGCATCTTCAATGCTTCCAATTCCCTTCTCAGTTGCTCAATAGGATCCAGATCTGCAGCATACTTTGGTTGTGTATCCCCTTCAAAATGTTGCCTTGCTTCTTCAATGCGTGATGCAGCTGCAACAAAATCATTGAGGGTAGCATCCAATCTAAGAGACTCACGAAGCTTTTGTTGAGATGACCTGGGCAGAGCCTTCTCAATCCACTTTTTAACCAAGAAATCACCTGGAGCATGTGGTAGTCGTGCAACAAGTGCTTTTGTTCTAGTGTGAAGTTCATGAAAAGATTCACCTGGTCTTAGCTTCAAATTCTCTAGCTGATCTAGAGCTCTTTCTGAGGAATCACTTGGTCGGAATGTCTATGAGAATGCCGCCTTCAGAGCCTCCCATGTAGTGAAATGGCCATCTGCATACTGACTATACCATTTATCTGCAAGGCCCTCCAATGTGGATGGAAAGAGCGCCAACATTGCGTCCTCTCTATTCTGCAGACCTCGTCCACGACATAAAGAGATGAATCTCCTCACATGATCATCAGCATCCTCATAAGCTTGTCCCTTGAAGGTAGGGAATTTGATGTTTAATCTAGAGAGCAAATGAGAGAGGTCCTCCATTTGTACTGGCGTTTCTTCGGACGTATCTGAGGAGAAGTCTAGAGTTCTCCTATACCTCTCTTTTGATAATCGTGTCGCACCCAAATCAATAGATAAATTTAGGGAGGGCAGAGGGGAGGTAGACTCACTAGTCGTGGTTATGGCTAACTTGTTAAGGCTCCTCCGAACACGAAGAGACTCCTTATCTGCCCGTGTATGGGTCATGTACCTACTTGCAAATGTAATAGGGCAAAAATACCTCTCAAAGAAATGCAAAGGTCCCACCGTGCGTGCCAAACTGTAGAGGAGGTACTGGGGTATCCGCTTTTAACAAAGGTAGAGAATGAAGATTAAACACGTCCAGTACGTCACCTACTCAAGGGGGGTTCTCTTTAGGGAAGTATACCCTTTAACATTTCTGTGAGCAGGCCGACAACAAGAATTGTACAGAATGGTAAATGCTTCAGAAAATATGGACAACCAATAACCAAGGAAGACCGTACTCTGCCTGATTCAAATCAGATGATTACAAAGTTGGGCAAATGATGAATGATGCTCACAAATGTAAACTTAGGTCTAACAAGCCACAAGCTTAGTGCTAACAAGCCACCCGAAAAGTAATTCACTCCAGTACATCAGATTCTTCTCATCAACATAAGGGCCAAAGATATGCAGAATAACTCAGAACAATACAAAGAATTCCTCCAGAGGATAGAACCTAATCAATAACACTGACTCACAGGAAAAAATAACCCCAAGCTACTCTCTTACATTATTGTGCTCATAGCCCTTCACTGTGAAGCCTACCCTCTGTATACACGACAGAGTAGCTCCCACAGTAGACTTGAAACCACCAAGTGCAAGAGAGGTCTTCTGCACGTATACGCGGACCACTGTATCTCTAAAACTTGTACATGTACTCCAGTGTACCCAAATGAGCACAAATCCATTGCTTTTATAGGTCTCAATAGGCCAAGATGACCTTGCCGAATCTTCACGTCCACTGATCACGCGTCGGTTAATCACCCAAAATTGGGGGGTAGGTCAAATATTTCACTTGATTTGAAATAGATCCACAAAAACAGGTAGTCGCAGTGAATGGTTGGCGGCCACTTTTACTCTTGACAATACACTTTTACCTTTTCACCCGCCCTGTTTAATCCTGGTAATTCAAATGAAGGACCCCGTACACTTTGGAAGTGTAAAAGCAAATCATTATGGAATGTAAATGTCTTTCCCAAGGCACCCATTTGTATTCAATTTCAATCTTGCATGCTTTCCATGGCAATAAGGAACAACCGAGTCGAATGACACCAGAACACCATCTATCTCTAGATGTAGATTTTCAACCCCAATCCTTCTCAGGCGCTCTGCTTCCATTGCTTCCATGCATCCATTGCTTCCATGGCTTTGTTTCTGATGATTTCCCACGTGTGCGGGGTTGTAGGTGTGCCGATGTGTGTGTGCATGCATTGTGTGTGTGAAAGTGTGTGTGTGTAAGTGTGGGTGTGTGTAGCATATGTGTGTGTGGGTATGTGTGTAAGCCGGTGTGTGTGGAAGTGTGCTTGAGGGTGTGTGTGGAAGTGTGTGTGTGTGAGTGCATGTGTGTGGTTGTATATGTATGTGCGTATGTGTGTTATTGCATGTGCATGTGCGGGTATGTGAGGGAGATAGAGAGTGAGGGGGTGCGACGGGTGGGTTGTGAGGTGTGAGGGGAGGTGTGAGGGGAGGTGTGAGGGGAGGTGTGAGGGGAGGTGTGAGGGGAGGATTGCGGGTGAGTGCGGGGAGGTGTGAGGGGAGGATTGCGGGTGAGTGCGGGGAGGTGCGAGGGGCTAGGCGGGGTGGGGCGGAGTGGGTCGGAGAGGCTAGGCGGGGTGGGGCGGAGTGGGGCGGAGAGGCTAGGCGGGGAGGCTAGGCGGGTGGGAATGGCGGGTGCAGGCGGGAGGGGGTGCGGGGGAAGCAGCGGGGCGGGGTGCGGAGGCGGGGAACTGAGGGGCGGGGGCGGAGGCGGAATGAGGGGCGGGGGGCGGAGGAGGAGTGAGGGGCGGAGGCGGAGGCGGAGGGTTGGGTGGGTGGTGGAAGCCAGCGGGCGGGGGAGGGGGGAGGAGAGAGAAGGGAGAGGGGAAGAGAGAGCGGGGGGCGGAGGTGGGCGGACCGGCGGAGGGCGGAGGTCGACGGAGCGGAGGGGTGAGGGGCGGAGGCGGAGGCGGAGGGGTTGGGTGGGTGGTGGAGGCCAGCGGGCGGGGAAGGAGAGAGAAGGGAGAGGGGAAGAGAGAGAGCGGGGGCGGAGGTGGGCGGACCGGCGGAGGGCGGAGGTCGACGGAGCGGAGGGGTGAGGGGCGGAGGCGGAGGCGGAGGGGTTGGGTGGGTGGTGGAGGCCAGCGGGCGGGGAAGGAGAGAGAAGGGAGAGGGGAAGAGAGAGAGCGGGGGCGGAGGTGGGCGGACCGGGGGAGGGCGGAGGTCGGCAGAGCGGAGGGGTGAGGGGCGGAGGCGGAGGCGGAGGGGTTGGGTGGGTGGTGGAGGCCAGCGGGCGGGGGAGGAGAGAGAGAGATAGAGAGGGGTGCGGGGGTGAGGGTGGGTGGGTGGCAGGCGGAGAGCGGGGCGGAGGGCGGAGAGCGGGGCGGAGGGCGGGCGGAGAGTGGGGCGGAGGGTGGAGATCGGGATGCGGGAGGGTAGAGAGAGGGAGAGAGAGAGGGGTGCGGGGGTGAGGGTGGGTGGGTGGCGGGCGGAGAGCGGGGCGGAGGGCGGAGAGCGGGGCGGAGGGCGGGCGGATAGAGGAGGAGGCGGGCTGCGGGGAAGGTGAGTGGGGGGGTGGCGAGGGGTGGTGGTGGAGGGGTCGTGGGGGGTGGTTGACGGAGTGGTCAGGTGGTGGCGGAGGGGTCTTGGGGGGTGGTTGGCGGAGTGGTCAGAGGGTGGGTAGTGGGGGGAGATCGCGGAGGCGGGTGCGGGTGGCGGAAGGGGGAGGAGTGTGCGGAGGCGGGCGGATAGAGGAGGAGGCGGGCTGCGGGGAAGGTGAGTGGGGGGTGGCGAGGGGTGGTGGCGGAGGGGTCTTGGGGGGTGGTTGGCGGAGTGGTCAGGTGGTGGCGGAGGGGTCTTGGGGGGTGGTTGGCGGAGTGGTCAGAGGGTGGGTAGTGGGGGGAGAGCGCGGAGGGGGGTGCGGGTGGCGGAAGGGTGGGTAGAGGGCGGAGGTGAGGGGGGGTTTGGGCGGGGTCCGCAAGGGGGTTTGGAGGGGAATTGGTGGGGGTGAAAGGGGGGGTCTAGCGGGGGGGCTTGGCGGGGGTGGGCGGGGAAGTTGGCGGGGTGAGGGGGAGGATTTAGCGAGGGTCGGAGGGGGAGAGAGAGAGTGAGGCGGGGGCGGAGGCGGAGTGTGTGAGGGGCGGGGGCGGAGGCGGAGTGTGTGAGGGGCGGGGGCGGAGGCGGAGTGTGTGAGGGGCGGGGGGCGGAGGGCGGGTGAGGGGAGAGAGAGAGAGAGAGAGAGAGAGAGAGAGAGAGAGAGAGAGAGAGAGAGAGAGAGAGAGAGAGAGAGAGAGAAAGGATGAGAAGGTGGGGAGAGAGAAGGGAGAGAGAGATAGAGAGAGAAAGTGAGGGGGTAGGCCGTGAGAGGGAGAAAGAGAGAACGGGAAAGAGAGGGAAATAGAGAGAGAGAAAAAGAGAGAGAGAACGGGAAAGAGAGGGAAATAGAGAGAGAGGGGGAAATCGAAAGAGAAGAGAGAGATGGGAAAGAGAAGGAGGGAGAGAGAAAGAGAGAGGGTGAGAAAAAGAGAGAGAAGGGGGAAAGAGAGAAGGGAGGGGGATCTACAGTGATGCTCTAGGAATTGATTATGTGATGCCAATAATCATTGTAGATCACTGCATGTATTTTTTATTATATGATGCTTCAACATCTCTTATGCAGCCTTGATTTTTTATCATACCAAACAAATAGTGCATCGCTCTTCAATCATCTCTCTCTCTCTCTCTCTCTCTCTCTCTCTCTCTCTCTCTCTCTCTCTCTCTCTCTCTCTCTCTCTCTCTCTCTCTCTCTCTCTCTCTCTCTCTCTCTTGCTTTCTCTATTAAAGTTGACTGAAGAAGTTCATCGAGAAAAATATATGGCCAATCATTATATTAAAGCTGATTGAAGAAGTTCATCGAGAAAACTATATGGCCAATCATTATAAATAGAAAGGTCATTGTTTCTAAACCATTTAAATTGTTATATTTTCAGAACTTTACATACACGTGCAAACATACATACATGTCACATCATGGGGGTTGTGTGAGAACACCTCTTGGGTGAGGTGGCAGAGATGCCATAGGGCACCAATAGGGACTTATGTCATATGGTAGAGGAATTTAGAGAGGATGATCTCATTATTATGACTTATGTGCGATTAGTGTCTCGGATATAGTAGAGAAACACGGTTCGGGCATGGCTGGGTGGTGAACGAATGAACATCTCTGTGTGTGCATAGTTGGTAGCAAGGGCAGACAAAAAGAAAGCTTTGCACATTTGACATGACACTGGTATTAGAGTGGTTGTTTAGGCCGTCTTTGTGCACATGTCCAGAAGATGGGAGGCATAGGGATTGAACCTATGACCTCATGGAGGAGGGAGGGATGGGGTATCCTTATTGCCCACTCGCAATGGATGGATGACAACCAATCGAAACTGTACATACTCTACTTCTTTTGCATGTGTGGGAGGAAAACAAGAGGAAGAGATAGAAGATTTCAGCCTCTCTACATACAAACCATGCAAGATAAGTTTTCAAATTCAAATACTAATATTTAATATTATATTCAAGCATGTCTTTTAAATTATTTTGATGCAGAAATAATCTCGTTTGGGGAAGAAGATGGATGGAATTCATGCATATATATTATTTCATGAATCAATAGGGTTTTGGATTCATCAATAAAGAGAGAGAAGAGATTACCCTGTCATCCTCCTCAAGCACATAAATGGGAAACTTCAAAAATAAAGGATTCGTAGTTGATGCAGCATGTTCAGACAAGAATTTAGTAATCATGCATGATTCTTGATAAGAAAATAAGGAAGATGCATGTCGTACATGACAAAAAATGATGATCCATGCTAAATTGGCTTCATAAGCATCCCACTCAGTGGTTTCTCTCAAGCGACAAGTGAAGCTTTTTCTTTGAATTCCAGTTTTGTGCTTTTGGATGTAAGAATCTTCAATTTTTAGAGGGGTAATGAAGAACTAGAGGGCCAAGCTCTTGGAGGGAAACATATGTATGGAGAGTATGGCATATAATCTCTCATCTTCAATCAAGAATTCCCTTAAATTACAAGAAAGCTTAAGTTTTAGGTGCCTTCAAAATAGCCTACTTTCATGATTTTCACATCAAATTTCAAGGGCAATATTCTATAAATCACCATTTTGGGAAGGGGATATGAAGCCGGATTTTTCATAGATTTATGGAAAGAAATCATGCACACCTATAGTCTAGCATATGGAATTCCATATAAGATTAAGAAATCCAAAATATAGATCAGTATGATGGGAGTTTGAAGCTCCACAATACGCCCTTCCATCACTGATGGAGAGAAAATCTCAGCACCTGAATTTAAGAGATACCATTTTGGAAGAGGGAAAACAAGGTGCACTAGCTATGGATGAATGGGAAAACGTATATATACTGAGAGTATATCATATGGAATTCAAAAGGGAATCATTATATTCATCAAAATAATAAGTTAAGGAGGAATTTTACTTCCTAAAAGACATCCTTTCCATTATTTTTGGGGAAAAATTTAGGTGCTAGTTTTAGCTCTACTCCACTTTTGGGAGTAAGAAAAGAGACTATTTAAGAGGCTTTCCATGGATTAGTGCATACATGCATGATATATGGTGTATGTATTACCATGTACAATGAGAAAATCTATGAAAAATCCACATTAACAGTGGATTAGAAGCTTGCTAAAATCTCCCATTTAAGTTTCTGCATGAAAGTAAAAATCTTGCGTTATGCCTCTTTTGGGGAGAAAATTAGCATGCACTAAGGGAGGATTTGGAAAGGATAAAACAGCCCCAAGCATCTTCATATACTACTCTCTAAGGTTATGGAGAGAATTCTAGGATTTCCTTGATGAAAGAATGCTTTTGGGGACACCAAAAGTCACATATTCACACTTTTTCTAGCCCCTCCAACAATCCATTAGTTTGGCTTGTCCCTCTTGGAAAGGCCATATCATGGGCTAGAAAACTCCAAATTGGATATGCTATGGCTCACTTTGAAGAGCACAATGTCTATTTCTAGTTTAGCAAAAGGTCAATTGGGAATTATGTATCTCTGTAGGTCTATGAAGCTTTGCAAAGTCTGAATAGTTTCGACAACGACCTTCTAGGAGCCATATCTTTCAAACCGGGAAGATGATTGAAGTAATTTCACTTCGGCTACTTTTCCATGATATATATTTCATTTTATGATTATTTGCAGGTCCTAAAAAATTCCTTTAGGGCTAAATAAAGATTACATATGCACTTTTTGGATAAATTTTCATTATTTTGGTAATCATTTGACCATGCTTTAAAGTTTATATTAGGACCTTAGAAAGAAGGTGTAGAGGTCTCGATGCTTGTCAAAAAGGATTGGATGCATGCAATTCCAATACGAAAATCATTCAGGGACGTATGCTTTATATTTTTAGGCATCTTACTTTATTTTATGGCATGCTCTATATGTACATGCATGGATTGGAGTGCATATATCCAAGTTTATCATAGTTTCAATTCTAAAAGTATGGATCAACATGCGAGAAGTACACTTTTTGATTATTTGCAAGAAAGATGATTGTAGGAACTACATGGCTATGCAACAAAGAGAATTCTTGCAAGCATTTATTTTTATGTTTTTGGAGGTTATGGAGTCCATGTATGAGTTTATGGCGTGCATGCCATGGGCTTGTCAAGACCTATGTTGCTGGATGGCCTGTGTGCCATTCAGTTTATGGTTAAAATTTTTTGGGACTCCGTTCCCCTGTGGAAATGTTATCGAACGTTTTCTCACCTCATGGCATTATATACGCACTTACTTTTAGGTAGGAATCTTATGGCATGGTAGCATGCCTTTTCTGCAAACATCAGTAAGGTTTTAACATGCTTGTAAGCATGTATTTGATAGAATTAGGACCATCATAATAGTACAAATAAGGCAACTTCAGTAGAAATAGGATCCCTACACATAATCCTTATGGATTTAGACCACAGAATTGCAAAAGGGAAGGAGATATATCTTCACCATTAGGAATATGCACAAGCAGTTCTATAGGTTATGGGAAGTTGCATACAAGCACGGGAGGTACATTTATGATAATCTCCAAGGTAGTGAAGACTTACTTATCTTCACAAGAGTCTCATAGTATGATTAGGGGACTATGGGGTATTATGGTGAATACCCAAAGAGTGATTAGTTTCATTGATACACATCACTTGAGTAAGTAATGAAGCATTTTTGCTACACTACTAAAGAAACCAATTAGATGGGATCACACTGATGGATTTCATAAGAGAGCATTGATGGGTGCTAATGTGATTCAAGTGATGCTTAGGAAAGCCACATGTATAGCACTAGCTCTATGATTAGAGCATAGATCCCTTAGTCAGAAATTGTTGGGGTACCCAATACATGTATGTATTTTTGGATATACAGAGAGGTACTTAGACCTTGTCTTGGTACCTAGGAACAAGTTAGTTTGGAATAAGAGATGGATATCCACTGTCACATATTATCACATGTTGACTAGAACCAAACTAACTAGTTCCAGGACATGAGACTCATTTTGAGTCCATCGATATAAGTTGAGGATATGGGATTCAATAGAGTCCACCTACATATTCCATTACATATATATGGAATATATATTTGGTTTAGTGTAGCTATGACACCGTGAACTGGAAGAACGTTCCACTAGTATGGGATGGTGGAAACAACATCCCTTTGAGCACTCTTCTTCTATGGCCATGGAGAAAAGGATTTATCATTCATGGTGTCATGTCTCACTAGATCAAAGGAGAGCTCTTAGTAGACATCTCCTTAGGATTGGGAGTTATCCTTCATACTTTAGGGAAGCTTTTTCCTTCTAGTAGAGAATGTGATAGGTGATTTTATCACCATTGGTATCACATATCCATTTTGAGGTTTTCAGGAAGGATAATTTCATTAGTTTGATTAGATCTTATAGATCCATGCATAGAGGATGGTTAACAAAGATATCTCTTTAGTATGGATACACATGTGTTTATGGTATCATGTCATATCATGGTTGACCATTTTAGTAGAGGGCTTTGATACTTATAAGGAATTTATAAATTCTCCACTCTTCACTACATACACTTCATTAGTTAGGGGAGATTTGTTCTCCATCTTCATAGGAATATATGTAATGAAGAATTATGCATTAGTTATGGAAGAGAGGAGCCAATGATTTCATAAGTTTCTCTTTTAAGGAAAGGAGAAAGAGGGAATTATCTTGGAGATTTGGGAGTCATCTCACTCTAGCTTAGAGATCCCACTTTAGTTCCTTTTCCTTGAAGGGGAAAAGAAAAGGAAAATGGAGAAGAAGAGAGTATGTTTTCCTTAGATAGAAGAGATGTTTAGAAAACATCTTTTACTTTATTTTAGAAGGAATTCATTTCCTCTACTTTTCAATGTAATTTTCCTTCACCTGGGAGTTTGGTTCTCCACTATTTTGGAAGGAAAAATATGGAGAACTTATGTACGTGTTCTTAATTATGGAAGAGTAGAGCAAGTAGATTCAAAAGAATCTCTTTAAAAGGGAAAGGGAAAGTGGAATAGATTCCACTACTAGAGCTCTTTTCCTTAGATGAGATTAGAGAGAGTTTTTCACTTTCTCTAGATCAGATGTCTAGATAGGAGTGGCACTCTTCTATCAAAGACAAGAGGGAAATCAGTTAATCATGATAATTAGATTGATTCTCACCTGGAGACTCTTGAGAGAAGTAGTTATGTTTATTTCCACTGATGGTTGTTGACTAGATGAGATGATCTAGTTATTGACATTAGTGAGATGGGGAGTTGAGTATGACTCTTATCTTTAGGATTTCTAGGAGATAGGAGAGATATCTAGCCCATTGGAGTACCAAACTCTTAATTGGTGTTACATCATGAGGATGATGAGTGAGCATAAATTAGGAGGATGGGTACTTATGGATTATCTGAATCTAAAAAGGAATGCTATTTGCAGTCATATGCCAAACTATAGGTAAGAGAATATTTTAGAGTTTGCACTAGTGTTAATAGATGCTCTTCCAATAGAACTTAGCCCAATGGTAAAGGATGACAAACCACTCATATCTTGGCTGATGAAATTTATAGATTACATTTTACTACCAGTAAATTCTTATATATGATCTCGATGATGGATTTTCATAGATCATAAGGTAGTTTAGATTGAACTATTACTTGTGATTATAGTCAAGGTTAGGAAGACCTAAAGTGGTATGAGGGCAATCTATCATTTAGTCTTAGATGGGTTTGGAATCACTTGCTATGGGACTTTGTTCTATATTTGAGAGGATTCTATGGTTTATTATCTTCACTATGGTATGGTCAAGCTTATAAGTTTGGCACTTTTACACTTGATTTACATAGTATTGCTCCAAGGAGGATACATCATATGGACTTAGATAATTTTGATGATGTTATACGTCATGGGAGTGATAATTTAGAAGTGGAGAGTACATGGGAGATAGTAGGCACCATTTAGACGGTTTTCCACCTTTGAGATGATCTCTCATGAGACTTATTAAGGGGAAGGATACAGGGAAACAACACACACAAAGATGACCATGTACATAGAGTATATGGGTTTTAGGGGAGTCCGAGCACTTACTTCTACCATTACAAATATCTCATCTACATTTTCGAGGATGAAATTGCTTTTAAGGGGAAGGAAATGTCACATCAGGGGGATCGTGTGAGAACACCTCTTGGATGAGGTAGTAGAGATGCCACATGGCACTTGTTGGAGTTAGACATCTGCAAAAGCATGCGAACAACACAAGGAAGAAGAAGAAGCTGGGAGCACAACACACAATACTGAATGTATTACTAGAGAATATACAAAGATAAGTATCCCATTAGGTCAATAGGCATATATACAAGCGAGGAAAAAAAAACCTCCTAAAGAGGGAAAAAAGTGCCCTGACGGTCCTAGAGTGTTCACACACATTACTACCTAAATATATCAAAAAATGCCCCCTAGGAGTGATGCGGTGAACAAGTAGCTGGCACTCATGTATAAGGAAGTCCCAAGCTATGTGGAAATCATTCCACAAAAGGAAGTAAGCCCAAAGCTTTGCGGAAAGCTTCAAACTTCTCCCCAGGCAGAGCCTTCGTGAAAAGGTCTGCAATGTTCTCCTGCGTGGGCACACATGCCAAGCTCATCTCCCCAGCAGAGAACCTCTCCCTATACCCAAATTAGCCATAAGGCGTCTGAGCCACACACACTAAACAGTAGTTGTGAAAGCTGCCCTATACTCAGCCTCACAACTAGAAGTGGCCACAGTAGGCTGCTTCTTGCTCAACCAAGATGTACATGAGCTAAAAGGCATGAAGCAAAAGCCACTAGTGGACACACGAGTGTCATAGCAACCAACCCAATCAGAGTCAGAAAAAGCATGCAAATCTTGTGGTAGTGATCCCCCCTTGGGATAAAACAACCCAAGTAGCCAAGTACCACTCAAATAGCGAAAATTCGCTTAAGTGCCTGCCAATGCTTGACTCCTGGGCAATGCATAAACCTGCTCATCTGTGAGACAGCAAACTGAATATCTGGCCGAGTAATGCATAAGTAAATCAAGCATCCAACTGCCTGTTGATAGAGAACAACATCAAATGCATCTCTAGCATCATGAAGACTCAATCGTAAACCTGTCTCCATAGGAATGGCAATAGGCTTACAGTCTTCAAGGCCAAAACACTGCAATAATGTGTTAATATACTTCATTTGACACAAATCCTCCACCATCAACTTGCATAAATTGAATGCCCAAATAGTGATGCGAATGCCCCAAATCAGACATCTCAAATGAGTCATGCAAATCAGCCTTAAAATCAGCAATATGCTTCTCAATAGGACTAGTGAGTAGCATGTCGTCAACATAGACAACAATGATCAAAAGCACATCATTAGCACGCTTAACATATAAGGTGCTTTCAGTTGGACTCTTCTCAAAACCATGTGCAATCAGATAGGCATTTATCTTCTCATACCAAGCACGTGGTGCTTGCTTTAAACCATATAATGCCTTCGTTAACCTGCACACCTAGTTTTCATGCCCTTTTTGCACAAAGCCATGGGGCTGAAAAACATACACTTTTTCATGCAAGTCACCATTCAGAAATGTTGTTTTAATGTCCAACTGATGTACATTCCAACCATGATGAGCTGCAAGTGCAGAGATGCTCCGAACAATATTCATATGGCATGTAGGTGCAAAGGTCTCATCAAAATCAATGCCTCTTTCTTGTGCATAACCCTTTACAACAAGTCTAGCCTTATACCTGTCAACTGTACCATCTGGTTCATGCTTCAGCTTGTATACCCACTTAGTGCCAATGGCCTTCTTGCCAGGAGGCAAGTCACATAAAGACCAAGTACCATTCTTCATTATAGCATCACATTCATATTGCATGGAAGCCATCCAATTTTCTGAATTTTGTGCTTCATCAAACGAAACAAGCTCATTCTCATCACAGAGACTAGATGCAGCCATAGCATAGCAATCTGATGCAAAAGAGGCACTATGAGAGCCTCAACGAGTACGATATGATGGAGGTGCATCTAATTTGCTGTCACGCAAGGTCTGCACCAGCCATTTTGGCATAGTTCTTGCCTGCTCAATATTAGCTCTCTCATCAATAAGTGCATCATGTACATCTGCATATGGAATTATCTCCATCATCACATGAGACCTGCAAAGGCTGAGAGGTTGTCTCATTAGGACCAGCACTAGACTGTCCACCTGCAAAAAGAGGCAGCAAAGTATCATACATGTCTTTGGAGCTAACAGATGTCTCCTTAGTACATGAAAGCAGTGGCTGAATAGCATCTTCCACAAAAACAACATCACGGCTAACCAATATGCGTTAAGTCTGTGGATGATACAGACGATAGCCTTTACTTTCATAACTATACCCAACAAAAATACATTTTACTGCTTTATCATCCAATTTTCTACGATGTTGTTCAGGCACTAATGCATATGCCAAACAACCAAAAACAAGGAGATAAGCAATAGATGGCTTGCGGTCATGCCAAGCCTCATATGGAGCGATAGACTGCAGTGCTTTAGTGGGACACCTATTTAGTACATATGCTAAACACATGACAACCTCAAGCTAGAAGCTATGTGGTAAAGCGTGACTCTTGACCATACACCTCGCCATCTCCATGAGTGACCTATTCTTTTGTTCAGCAACTCCATTCCGTTGAGGTGTATATGACACTGTACACTTGTGTATTATCCCACGTTCAGCCAAAAATGCATTAAAATCAGAAGACATATATTTCCCCCCTCGATCAAAATGGAGGGTGCCCATTTTACATGTTGACTGATTTTCAGCCAAAACCAAAAACTATTTGAAGCACATGAACACTTTGGACTTTGCCTTCAATGGATATACCCATGCATGCCTGAAAAAATCATTGATGAAAGTCATGAAGTAAAGATAATTCCCAAAAGAAGGTGTCTACATAGGACCACAGACATCTCTATGTACAAGCTGCAACTTTTGAGTAGCCCAAACTAAACCATCCTTTGGAAAGGATGAACGCTGCATTTTGCCCAAAATACAGCCTTCACAAACATGTTTTCCAGGTGCCTCAAGTTTGGGCAAAGAGGACATCATTTCAGATTTTTGTAGGCATAGCAAACTAGTAAAATTCGGATGACCAAAGCGTGCATGCCAAAGCTTTGCATCTGACATAGCATGAGAATCATTTACCGCACATGCCAAATCATTTATAGATCTTTCATAGTCTATGATCTTATACAGCCCACAACATAAAATGCCAGAAGCAATAATCACATCGCCATTTGATAGATCATGAACTGTACACCTGTCATCAATAAATTTCACAACCAAGCCAATCTTGTCTAATGCAGAAACTAATAACACGTTCTTCTTGATCCCTGGCACAAATAAAGCATCTGACAAAGTGAAAGCACTACCATCAGCAGTAGTCAAATTGATCTTACCAACTCCCATAACAGGATAAGAGGAGTTGTTGGCGCATGTAACAGTATTCCCTATAGGGGCAGGCTCGAGTGAAAAGAAGAAACAGCGCAGCGAGGTAATATGTTTGGTTGCCCCATTGTCAAAATACCAAACATCTAAGTCTATTGCAGACATGCACTGCTCATGAGAAGATGGGTCAAAACTACAGAGAGTAGTAAACACCCATTCTTCTTCCTCCACAAGATTAGCAGACTCTATTTTTGGTGTAGAGGCCTCTGCAACAACCATTCCAGCCTCTTTCTTCTTTGCCTCTTTAGCATCTAGTTTTGGACAATTCTTTATGATATGATCATTCCCTTTACAGTAACTACAAAACAATTTCTGCTTTTTTGATTTCTTCTCATCTTTATCTTCCTTCTTTGAATATGCAGAATTAGCAGATTTCTGCTTACTAGTTGAAGAGCTCCATTTTCCTTTGCTCTTCTGATTAGCCAGGAAAGCTTGATCTACAACTCACATAATGGACCTGTTCTGCTTGGACTGATCTTCCTGCAACAAAACAGAGACTAACTCCGCAAATGATAAGGCATTTGGATTGCCTTTCATCATCAACCGAAGAGTAGAAGCAAAACTATCATATGAATTAGGGAGACCATTCAGAATAGTCTGCATAAGTGAGCTATCTGGTATAACCTCATCAGCAAAAATCAATTCTTCCTTCAAGTCTTTGATCTTCATTAGGAAAATGTCCATAGAATCACCTTCATTCATGTGCTCACTCTCCTACTCTTTTCGGAGGTAAGCAACACGAGCCTCATTCCTAGCTTGGTACAATGTCAATGGTAAGTGTATCCCAAGCATCCTTAGCTGTTCTGCAAGAGCGAATGATGGAGTAATGGCACGTTTGACAGACAAAGCTATCAATGCATGTGGCTGGGCATCTCTGCCATCCCACCGAATCTAATCTACAGTAGGTGCACCAGAAACCGCAGCACGAACAGGAATATGCAGAATATCATCATCTTTGACACCTTCTGCATCAGCTTCAGTACTTGAAGTTGTAACAATTGCAGGTGTGATAGGACATTTTTCGACACCCTACACAATGTTCCACAATCCTTTTGCAACCAACACATGTCGCATCATATAAACCCATAATGGGTAGTTGGTACCATCCAACTTATCCTCAACAACCAACATACGGAATACATCAGTGCTTTCAGCCATGGCCGGTGATTAAAATAACTTGATGCAGAAAATTGATTGTATTTCAAAAAGTTGAACAGAACTGCGGAGACGAATTCTGCGAGACCTATAAAAGACTTCGAGATGCTTATACTGGTGAACAGAAATTGGTATATACCTTTGGCACAAAAAGATGAAATAGCCTGCATAAGCACTACGATAGTGCGTTCAGAGGTCGAAACGAGCTTAGATCACGATTTTGGCACCACACAACCAAGCTGTTTTGATCTCAAAAACACGTTGAGTATGCTCACTAAAATCCGTGCGATTCTGAGACTGCAATCGGAGGAGTGTCGACGGTGCCCTAGATGAAGAGACGGCCTACTCTGATACCAATTGTTGGAGTTAGATGTCTGCGGAAGCACACGAACACCACAAGGAAGAAGATGAAGCTTGGAGCACAACACACAATACTGAATGTATTACTAGAGAATGTACAAAGATAAGTAGCCCATTAGGGCAATAGGCATATATATATAAGCCGGGGGAAAAAAACCTCCTAAAGAGGGAAAAAAGTGCCCCGACGGTCCTAGAGTGTTCACACACATCACTACCTAAATATATCAACAACACCAATAGGGACTTATGCTATATGGTAGACGAAAGCAAAGAGGATAATCTCATTATTATGACTTACCTATGAGTAGTCTCTTGGATATAGCCGAGAAAGACAGCTTGGGCGTGGCTGGGCGGTGAGCCAATGAACATCTCTATGCATAGTATACAAGCATGTGTGTGTATGCATGTATGCATGTATGCATCTATGCATCTATGCATGTATAAATATGTGCATATATTATTCATGTGTGTCTATGTATGTATGTGCATATGTGTGTGTGATGGGGAGTATGCATGTGTGTATCCATACATATGCATGTATGCATGTGTGTGTATGATGTGTATCTATTTTGTGTATCTTGCTCCATTTATGCATGTGTGTATGCTTGAGTGTATGTATGCATTTGTATGTGATGTGTATGTATGTCCATGTGTATAAAAATATACATGTTTGTGTATGCATGCATGTACGTATGAAAGTTTGTGTATGCATGCATATATGTATATATGTATGCATGTGTGATGTGTGTATGTATGTATGTATGCATGTGTGTATGCATACATATATGCAAGTGTTCATGTATGCATGCATGTTTATATGTATGCATGTGTGTCTATGTGTGTGTATTTCTCATGTGTGTGTGTAATATATGTGTGTGAATACGTATGCATGCATGTTTTATGTATATTTATGTGCATGTGTGAAGTATACGTGTATGAATGCATGTATCCATGTATGCATGTAGGTATGGATGCATGTGTGAATACATCCATGTATGCATGTGAATATGTATACATGTGTGAATGCATGTGTATGCATGTGAGTGTTCGCATGTGTGTGTGATGTGTGTATATATTCCTATGAATGTGTGTATGATATATGCATTTGTGTATCCATGTTTATATGTATGTATGCATGCGTGCGTATGCATTTTTGTATGTATGTATACATGTATATGTGTGTATGCAACATCTCTTGGTGTGTCTGTGCATGTGTTTATGTATGTATGCATGTGTGTATGTATGTATGTATGCATGTGTGTATGTATGTATGCATATGTGTGTATGCATATGTGTATATATGTATGCATGTGTGTGTACGTTTGTATACATACCTCATTTGCCACTATCTCTCTCTTTCTCTCTTGCCTCTATCTCCCTCTCTCTTGACTCTCTCTCTCTCCATCTTTTGTTCTTTTGAATGCTCCCGACACACATGTGTTGGCATAAATTATTTTATTTTTGTATTATAGATAACATCATAGGCCCCTTGCTAGTATTGCTATGATGGGATGCTAGTAGCAATGCTCTTTAAGTAGCATTGTATATGTGATGCTTCATTTTTCAATCATCACATAAGCAATGCTTCTTGTTCTTTTTTTAGTTAGGGGCATCCCCACACCCCCTAATGTGTTGTAGTTTTGGTCTACAGAGAAAGTTCCATGTGTGTGTGTGGGACAAGGTCTGGTCATAGCCAAGGTCCGTATCTGAGGGGATATCCTAAGGTATTCAATGGTAATGGGGATGAGTGTTGCATGGTAGCCACATATTGGCCCTAGATCATTCTAGAGTATTGCTATTTTAAATGAAAGGGGATATAATGGATGGGAGGAGAGTGGCACACAAATCATTCATGAGTTTGTTAAGCTACAATCATTGAGAGTGTTTAAAAACCTTCTAATATTTGGTATTTAGAGCTTGAGAAGAAGATGGAAGAGATTTTTGGCGAGGAAATTTGATGGTCGCATTTACGTAGATGTGAGATCATCACCTTGTTGAGTTGTACAACCATCATTAAGAGGTTGCATATGAGATTTTAAAATAGGGGTGGAGGAGGCCCCTCAAAGAAGCCTAAGCCTCCCCCCCCCCCAAGAAGCCTCACAAAGATAGGAACAATGCCCGAAATGATGACAAACTCAATGCATGTACAATGCCAAACATGCACATAAAGAGTCGTCTGGGAGGAGCAAGAAGAGGGAGACTGTCTCTCTATTTCCTTCCCTGTCTTGGATGCTATATCATGAGGTTTAAGCTCTATATGAAGCCAAAATTCATGTTCAAAGACCTCTATATGGGATATTTGTTAAGATGAGCACTCATTTATGAAGATCTCATAGAGAGCTACAAGTCAAATTTTCTCAATTACATCATCTTCACCCCTTAGAAGGACATAGCTTTTAGACCTACCTTCACTAAAATTACCATAGCTTTCTCATTACTCAACCAAATTGAGTGATTTCACTTGCTTTGAAATACTCACTGAAAAGTATCTCTTATCTATCTGGAAGATAACGTTTGGCTTTATCTAATTACATATGTGAAGCTTTGAATTTGGTTCTTTACTACCAACGACTCTTGTGTAAACACACCTATCCATGCGAGGATGATCGAGATCCACTTGGAGATGCAAGAGGACTATATAGCGACCATTCTAGCACCTCCACATACTCGCATGTGTGCATATATGTTTTCCTTTGTTAAGCTCTATGTTTTGTATGCAAGTATGATGGTAGATTGTTCTTTTGCAAGTGTGGCAAGGAAGAACCAAGACCACATAGCATTCTTATCATTTGTATACATGTTGCAAGCACGAGGGTTTCTATACAAGGGAATGAAGTTCCCTTTGGTCATATTGTTGTATATTTTCTGCCCGCTAGCACATGTGCTTGAAAGTGCGTGTAGAGCACTTAGTCCCTTTCTTTTATTTTAATTTTTTATCAAAATATTACCAAAGCTTTTTAAAATTTTTTGCATGCATAACCATAAACATAGAGAAGCATACTAAGAGTATTGTTGCTTTATGCAAAGGCTTGTGACTAGTTACTTTTGGATGCCACTCTTTACCTTAGGTGTGTATAAACACATAAATTAGAAAAAAAAGACATAAAACAATCGAAAACAAAATTTGAACTTTACTCTTCCCTAGTTATGGATTGAGGACAATCTTCACCACTTAGGAATGATGCATACATGGTTGATCACCCTCTACATGCCATATTGAACATGAGAGCTAGGATCTCACACTTAGAGAGTATGCTTCATGACATCTTGGAGCACATTTGTACCTCCAAAAAATAATAAGAAATAACAAAAAGAGACCTTCCAAACGCTAGAAGTTCCTCGCAATAGTATTCTAGTAAGAGAAGCCCGATGGCAGCTTAAAGATCTTTAGCCACTACCGGAAGGATTTCTCCACTCTGACTTACATTTAGAAAAATTTTAATCTCCTTAACAAACTTGGTGATCTCTAAACCTTTCAACATATGTTCCATTTGATTTTTTGATCTCTTTGTTTGATACCTACAGGGGAACAAAAAGAGAAATATCTATTCGACCCCTCCATATGAACCCTCATTTAGACATGTATGCATTCATATTTCCATATGTGGTGAATGATACTTGAGTGTGTGTTGTATTTTTATGGGGATGTATGTCTATTCATGTGAGTGCTTATATGTCAGGTTATGTGTAACCATATGCATAATATGTATATGTGTTGTGAACCCTATATGTATTAAAATACAATCCTTATGTGCATATGAGTATCTATGTGAAAATGTGTTTGTGCAATGTGTGTTTATGTGAATGTGTGTGAGCATCTACCCCTATGTGTGTGTGAACATGTGTGTGTATGTGCTACATTAAAAGCCAAGTGTGTGCCTAATGTTTGTGCATGTATTTGTGTGTAGAACTCAATGTGTTATACCACAAACCCTAACTAATTATAAAAAACTATGTGTATTACCCTTATGTGTTTGTATCCTTGGAATGCATCCATAAATATATGTATTATTTAAATAGTTTGTGAATGTGTATCATATATGAATATTACCCTATCTAATGGTATGCGTGCATGGGTATGTTTTTATGTGTGTACCTTTATATGTTAATGTGGCCATGGGAATGGGTATGTGTATATGTGTGCCTACAAATGGTTGATTGACAATAGTTATGGTTAATGTGTTGATGTGTATATTTACGTGTGTATGTGATTTTTATGTTAAATAAGACAGAAAATATCAATTAAAAACCTAAAGTATAATTTAAAAAAGAGACTGATATGAATGGATATGTGTGTATAAATATCTAAGTTTGTGTGTAAGTGAAAAGTGAGTAAAGTAAAGTAGGAATGTGTGAATGTGTGTGTCTAAGTGATCATGTGTGTGAGTGTGCATGAGCATGTGTGTTTTGTTTAACTAAATTAGATGATTGCGTGCATGATTTTGTAATACTTATTTATATGTGTGATTTTTGTTTTGTTCTTTTTTGAATGCTTCTTCTGTAGGTACTTTTCTCATCTCATCAAAGAGAGAGAGAGAGAGAGAGATTGAAAAATCGAGCTGAAGCAGACGATCATCTCTCCGTTCTGTTGGTGTAAATTACAAGCCTACACATTTGGCTCAAAGGATGCATTGAAGTCTATACACACATGAAGAAGCATAGGAACATATGCTAATGGTTAATTACCACTTTTCCTCATTGTAAAAGTCAAATTGACTTGGAATCTCTTGTAATCACCTACCAAAAGGATTCATGGAAAAATTAGTTGTTTGATTGAAAGAATATCTCCAAGCATTTAGGAGCTTGATCATAGGGAGCCAAAAGTTTGAAGTTTAATTCAAATCTTTTACTCATTCATATAAAAATGGACATGAAAAGTCGCGGGCAAAAGAGAGAGCACTCCCGAGCCTAGTATTACTGTTTTTTGAGTGTGTGTGTGAGGTATACACTCTAGCCCACACCTCTCTAAACCATTTGGCAATGATATTCATGCCAATGGAGTTGTATACAAATGTTCATTAATACATACATTCATATTGTCCATCTCTGAGTTCTCTGTTAGTCTACTCAAAAGTCTGTCAACTTGGCAAGGGCATATCTCGGTCCATTCTCCACCAAATTCAGTGATTCAATGCTTGTTGGATTCAGCTTGAAGTACACTACATGGTATCAAAGTTTGAAGATATTCTATTCAGCCGTCTGGGAGAAATCCGCGTCGAGGTGATCTCTAATCATTTTCTGCTACAGTCCTAAAAAGTTGGGGGTATAGCTTAACTTGCTAAATTGATTTCTCTTAGTATAGTTTATCATTGTACATTATTCCACTTGGAATAGGTAGCTTACAAAGCTAATTAGATACCCCTAAAAGAAAGTTTTCCAATTCCTATTGTGCTCGTCATACTGAGCAATATACCCAGCAGGTGTCAAGACATAAATAGAAGGTTTTCTTGAGTTTGTGACTTCCAAAGTTATCTGTTTTGATTCAATCATTACACACATCATTTCAAAAGTACATAGGACATTTTATGGTGTCATTGGAAAGCTAAGGAGGTCTAGTTATCAACTCTGAAGCAAAAGAGGGCTGGTGCAAAGCAGGTTTAGCAGTACCTACTCAGTCTCTTGGAGCATCCATCCATCTTTCCCAAAAGTGGTATCAGAGCAAACTAAGGTAAAATGGGAGATGGTTTTCCTTCATTCATTGATAAATTGGATAGGAAAAACTATCAAGCATGGTCTCTAAGGATGAAGACCTACCTACAAGGAAGAAGTCTTTATGGATACATCTTAGGAGATGAGGAATTGCCCTCATTCAAAACAAGAGGATTACCAACCAAGGAAGAACATGAAAGGCTCAACACATGGTGTGCTAAGGATGCATTGGCAAGGTCTTATTTACTCAACTCTATATCTGATTTTCTTTTGCCACATATTAGAAATTGTAAGACATCCCAAGAGACTTGGGAGACCTTGTCATCATATTTTTCCTCCAACACAAGGGCTAGGAAAAATCAGTGGTGGATTGAATTCACAACATTAAGGAAGCAACCTAAGCAAGCTATTTCAGAATTTGTGACCAAGATTAAAGATGAAGCAGATCAGTTAGCAAGCATAGGAGAAGAGATTGAAGAAGAATAGATTGTAAGGAAAGTGATCAATGGGATCAAGGCTGATGACAAATGGGAAAGCTTCACCATAGGTATGGATCTTTACATGGACATGCACACTCCAGATCTTACAACTCTCATGGGACAATTATTTACTCATGAAGCAAAGCTCAACAAAAATGGAGACACATCCAAAGGTAATAACTCTTCTGCCCTATACACTGATAAGAAGTTTAAAGATAAAGGCAAAAGCAAGAAGGTGGAAGATGAAGGCTCTACTTCTCAAGCCAACTATGTAGGGAGAGGTAGATCTTCAAGAGGAAGGGGCAGAGGAGGTAAGCAAGGTAGGGGGAGATCTTATAACTCCTCACCATGCAACATTTGTGGTCTATCAAATCATACTACAGATGAATGTTTCAGGAATTACAAGAATCAGAGAGAAAGAGGATATCAAAGAGGTGGCTACTCACAGTCAAGAGGTAGATTCAACCATCACCAAGGCTACAACAATAACTACAACAACAACTACAACAATAATTACAATGGCAACTACCAAGGAGGATTCAAATCCAGGAAGGATCACAACAACTACACAGAGGAGCAGGATGACTCTCTTCTAATCATGAACATGACTTCAAAATCAGGTACAAATGATGACCACCTATTCTACATTAACTCAGGATGTTCAAATCATGTAGCTGGCAATGTAGCATTACTTTCTGATCTTGAGGAACCAAAAGTTAAGCATCAAGTCCAAACAGGAGATGACACAAAGCATTCTGTAGTTAAAGTTGGAAATGTTAAGACTTGTGATGGAAATCAGAATTTGTTGAGCAGGGTACTCTATGTACCAACCATTACCAAAAATTTGATGAGTGTTAGTCACATTGTGGAGAAAGGTTTGCAGGTCAGATTCAACCAATATGGAGCATATATGGAGGATCCAAGACATGGGTTCAAGAGGATTGCTAAAGGAGAAAAATCAGGTAGAATTTTCACTTTTGAGTTAGAAGATACAAAGAACATTGCACTATACAATTATAAAGATCAGACACTTTTAGAGCTTGAGATTTGGCACAAAAGGTTAGGGCACATAGGAGAAAGAACCTTGAAACAAATGTGCAGGGACCAATGTGTGCTTGGGATACCTAATGTATCCAAGCAACATATGATTTATAAGTGTGGTGCTTGTCAATTTGGGAAGTCTCACATGTTACCCTTCTCAAGGAAAGGATACATGCATGAAGACTACCTAGAGCTTGTTCACATAGATGTATGGGGACCAAGCAAAGACCCTTCAGTCTCAGGTTCAAGGTACTATGTATCTTTCATTGATGATTATAGCAGATGGACTGTATTATACTTTATGAAGCACAAGGATGAGGTATTTAATTGCTTTAAAAAATATATTGCATTAGTTGAAAACCAAACAGGAAGGAATTTGAAGAGGCTAAGGTCAGATGGAGTAGGTGAGTACTTCTCCAATGAATTTGAAGACTTCTTGCAGGACAGAGGCATCAAAAGAGAGATAACCACAAGGTATTCTCCTGAACAGAATGGGGTAGCTGAGAGAAGAAGTAGATTAATTGTTGAGACAGCTAGATCTATGCTTAATGAGAAAAAGTTACCTAACTATCTATGGGCAGAGAGTGTTTCCACTGCCACTTACCTCATAAACAGGGTACCATCTAAGTCTCTTGATGGTATGACACCCTATGAAGCATGGCATGGTAAGAGACCCTCACTTGAAAATTGCAAAATATTTGGATGTGTAGCATATGTACACATTCCCTCTCAAATAAGAGGTAAACAAGACCCAAAGGCTAAAAAATGCATCTTTATTGGGCATGATGTAAATAAAAAAGGTTATAGGTTTTATAATCCCATCAATAAGGGATTCATCTTAAGCAAAGATGTTGTCTTTGATGAAAATGACTCTTGGTATGAGAATGAATGCAAGAAGGTCAAATTACCCTATGATTTGGAAGATGAACTTCCAAGTCTTACAAAGTAGGAACCTACTCAGAATGAAGCTTCACGTTCAGATGATGAAGACACTATCAACCTTGAAGAAATCAAAGCATGGAAGTCCAAAGGCAAAATGAAGATGAAGAAGCTTGAAGACATACCTGAATCTTCAATTCAACCATTTAGAAGATCACAAAGAGAAAGCAAGAAACCTATCAGATATGGGTATGATACATCTCTTATTACTAAACATTCTGTTTATCTTGCCAAAGATTTGTCAAATGAAGAACCAGGATCATATGAAGAAGCAATTACCAAATCAGAATGGAAAGAAGCTATGGATGAGGAGATTGAAGCACTCAAAGAAAGTGACACATGGGAGTTAGTACCTAAGAAGGACTCAATGAAGGTAATAGGATCCAGATCGATCTATAAGCTTAAACGAAATTCTGATGGCACAATCAATAGGTACAAAGCCAGATTGGTAGCCAAGCGTTTTGCACAAACCCAAGGCATTGACGAGGAGACATTCTCACATGTGGCCAAGATGCCGACAATCAGAGTGTTGGTAAGTGTGGCTGCATCAAAAAATTGGAATATGTACCAATTGGATGTCAAGAATGCTTTCTTGAATGGATGGATTTCAGAGGACATATATATGTCACAACCCCCTGGCTATGAGGGTCCTAAGAAGGTAACATATGTTTGCAAATTGAAAAAGGCTTTATATGGATTGAAATAGGCACCTAGGGCATGTAATTAAAGGTTAACTACATATCTCCAAGACCAAGGATTTGTCATGAGCAAGGAAGATACTTCTTTGTTCATCAAGAGAAGTAATTCAGAGGTAATATACCTTTGTGTTTATGTTGATGACATCATCATTACAGGTAATGATGTCAATGGAATCAGATATATCAAAAGTCAAATGATGAAGGAGTTCAAGATCAATGATCTTGGTCTATTGAAGTGTTTTTTGGGACTTGAATTAGTCGACACTAATTCAGGGATATATATTATTGAGAAAAAGTATATACAGGACATGTTGAAGAAATTTCACTTGCAGGATGCCAAAATAGCAAGCACTCCAATGGAGGTAAACCTAAAACTAAGTGCCCATGAAGGTGATGAAGTCAAAGACATTACAGGTTATCAAAGTATGGTGGGTAGTTTGAACTATAACAAGGATAGATATTGCATATGGAGTTAGTGTGCTAAGTCAATTTATGCACAAGCCAAGGATACCTCACTTAGAGGCTGCCAAGAGAATCCTGAAGTATCTCAAGGGTACATAGAACCATGGTTTGTATTTCCCTTACACTTGAGATATTGATATCAAAATTTATTCAGATGCAGATTGGGCAGGATGCAAGGATGATAGGAGGAGCACTTCTAGATATATTTCTTTTGCAGGTGACAAAACAATTTCATGGTCCTCAAAGGAGAAACCTACTGTTGCTTTGTCTTCCACAGAGGCAGAATATAGAGGGCTGGCTAATGCCACACAAGAAGCAATATGGATTAAGCTTTTGTATACAAAATTGGGATTATATACTAGGTCACCAATTATCTTTGGAGATAATACCTGTTCTCTTCACCTTGCAGCTAATCCAATTTATCATGCTAGGACCAAACACATAGAGGCCCATTACCATTATGTGAGAGAGAAATTGATAAGCAAGGACATTCAACTAACCTATGTATCAACCAACATGCAATGTGCAGATTTGTTGACTAAAGCTTTGGATGGAACCAAACTTTACAGGTTCAAATCCATGATTGGATTGCAGGATATACTTGAAGATTGAAGATGAAGACTTAAGCCAAAATGTTTGGCTTGAGGGGGAGCTGTTGATGTAAATTACAAGCCTACACATTTGGCTCAAAGGATGCATTGAAGTCTATACATACATGAAGAAGCATAGGAACATATGCTAGTGGTTAATTACCACTTTACCTCATTGTAAAAGTCAAATTGACTTGGAATCTCTTGTAATCACCTACCAAAAGGATTCGTGGAAAAATTAGTTGTTTGATTGAAAGAATATCTCCAAGCATTTAGGAGCTTGATCATAGGGAGCCAAAAGTTTGAATTTGAATTCAAATCTTTTACTCATTCCTATAAAAATGGACATGAAAAGTCGCAGGCAAGAGAGAGCATTCCTGAGCCTAGTATTACTGTTTTTTGAGTGTGTGTGAGGTCTACACTCTAGCCCACACCTCTCTACACCATTTGGCAATGATATTCATGCCAATGGAGTTGTATACAAATGTTCATTAATACATACATTCATATTGTCCATCTCTGAGTTCTCTGTTAGTCTACTAAAACATTTGTCAACTTGTCAAGGGCATATCTCGGTCAATTCTCCACCAAATGCAGTGATTCAAAGCTTGTTGGATTCAGCTTGAAGTACGCTACATGTTGTCAAAGCGTGAAGACATTCTATTAAGCCGTTTGGGAGAAATCTGCGTCGAGGTGATCTCTAGTCATTTTCTGCTACAGTCCTAAAAAGTCGGGGGTACAACTTAACTTGCTAAATTTATTTCTCTTAGTATAGTTTATCATTTTACATCACTCCACTTGGAATAGGTAGCTTACTAAGCTAATTAGATACCCCTGAAAGGAATTTTTCCAATTCCTACTCTGCTGGTCATACTGAGCAATATACCCAGCAGGTGTTAAGACATAAATAGAAGGTTTTCTTGAGTTTGTGACTTCCAAAGTTATCTGTTTTGATTCAATCATTACACACATCATTTCCAAAGTACATAGGACATTTTATGGTGTCATTGGAAAGCTAAGGAGGTCTAGTTATCAACTCTGAAGCAAAAGAGGGCTGGTGCAAAGCAGGTTTAGCAGTACCTACTCAGTCTCTTGGAGCATCCATCCATCTTTCCCAACACGTTCTTCACCATCAAGCTCTGCTAGATAATCTCCATCAAGACAACATCAAGAACAAGTCAATTCAAGTTGTCATGTGAATAGTTTGGTTGATTGCATCAAGATCTTCATCAGAAATGGTCTTCATCAGATAATTGTGTATGATATCTCTGCCTTCCAAAAGAAGTTGAGGGATGATTATAGGGATGATATTGGTGGCAATCAAACTCCGTCCTAAAGAAGATCCGTGCCGCAGAAATTAGCTCGCGCAACACTTATATAGAGATTTTAGAGAAAGGTCGAGAGAGAGAGAGAGAGAGAGAGATACGGAGGATGTCAGTGTCCAGATCTGAAGCGAGGAGAAGAGAGAGATTTTGATTAGTAGTTTATCTTTGTTTAATACTATTATTGATCGAATGGCAATTATATTTATTTATTTTGTTTTTCTTATTGTTGTTTTAAAGAAAATATATAACAAATAGTGGTTCTCAAATAAAAACTAAGAGGATGACTGATGTATTTTTATGTATGTACGACACCTACGTTGTGAAGATTTATGTTATATGCATTCACCATGAAAACATAAGTGTATAGGAATGTGCGTCGCGCATGAAAAAGACCCATGTTGATTTGATGATGATCAAATGTACTGCAATTGTTTGATGCGACAAGCAGAAACGCTTTCAATGGATCATTTAGTCGGCGTATACATTTTCTATTACATCAATTCACTTTGAAAGAGAGAAGCAATAAATAATGTGCCTTTTCATTATTCATTTCCGCGTATATTTCTTTGAGTAGGAAAACCAAATGAATGTATGTTTGATTATTGTTAAGTTATAACATTAAATCTAATTGCATACGTGTGTTCTGAGTTGTTTTAGTTCAAGCAGAGTGACTACTTTCTAATCACGCCGTTACATGTACTCTGAGACTTTTGGAATTTATATCATTTATGAGTTAATAGCATAGCACAAATGTTACCAATGTAAACAAAGTGTTGTAGGTTTCAACATTAACTCATATAAAACCTAGCAGTTGTTCTTTATCATATATAAATGGGAGTTTTTACGATTTATAAATCTATTTATAGTGTTTATTTTAATGCTTATTCTGTAGAACATTACAAGAGTTAAAAAATACTATGAATCAATTATGAAGTCTATAAGAAGGTGAAATAGCACAAGTGATTGTTGTGGCTAGGAGTGCATGCACTGGAGTTTTTATCCATCTTTTCCATTCAGATGGAATTAGTTCGTCAAAACTTGAAACTCCTATGATAACTTCTTGTTGATCATATATTTTGTATAGGACTTTACATTTAGTACTCCTTTAGATTCATTTCAAGCATTCACTAATGGATGTAAATTCATTTTCCAGAGATGTTTCACATAAATCTAGAAATATTCTTGTCAACCAAAACACAATCTGTATTTTTCCTTCTACCTATTTATTTCCTCTAGAAAAAGAACACATGTCTATCTCATAATATTCGTGTAGATGAAGAAACTATCGATTCTCTCATTTGTGAATATTTGCTTCCAATGGCACAACACTAGTTCCTCTGCTAACTTAAATTACATAATTGTTACCCACAAGCTCTTGACCATACAATAAGTCTGATAAGGTTTCATAATTGAAATACTAACCATATGTGAGTTTCTATTCATTATTTGAGTTTTGCTAGTAGCATTCCGCATGCATCATAAGTTGGAACCCTAGTAATTGACTTCATTCATGAACTGAGCACTTCACACCAACATCGTACCCAATGTAGATAAAATTTTCAACAAAGAGTTGATGACATACCCATAAAAATTTAATGCCATTAACAAGATATCACAAACATGTCACAACGTGAGTGGGATACGTAGATTTATAGGTGCTTTCATCTTTTATGTTATTTGGATCCCATACTTTTCTCATGTTGCCCATTGTCTCTATGACTTGCTGACAAAGAAATGAAAATTTATTTGGACTTAAAAACACACACAAGCTGTGCAAAAATTTAGGAAATTGTTGCTCGAAGCTCCCATCCTTAAGCCTCTAGACTACTCTATGAACAAATCTATTATTTTGATTGTTGACATGTCCTATTGGTATAGGTTGCGTCATAAGTCAAAATGATAGTGAAGGGAATAGATATGCAATTAGGTGGGGCTAAAACTTTACACAAAAAATATTGAAAGTATCCTCAAATCAATTGAGACCTATGGGGTATGGTAACAGCTTTGTGTTCATCACTTGATATAGCCATGCTTAGATGGATCTCATATATTAAGTACATAAATCTTGAGTTAGTTCATATTTCACGTAAGTCAAATTTAGTTGTTGATATGTTATCAAGAGCTAGATTTGATGATGATCTTCCAAGAGAACTAATACATAATGTGAACTTAGTTGACTATGTTCTACATATCTATGAGTATGAGCAATTTCATGAGTCTACGTATGTCGCTGTTGTTATATTCTAGAGATGTACATGCTTGGAGGAACGAGAAGTTCCTTGCTCGGGATATAGTCAAGGCCAAAAGCTAGAGAGTTCATAAGAGGTACCTACTCATGATGGCCACATGAGTAGAGGGACCTTAGAGAATGCTCTACATGGTGATTAGGCAAGGGCTATATATAGGCTAGGAGGTGAGTCCCAGACATGTCATTCTCCACTTCACACATTTGGTATCAGAGCCATCGGGGAGAGAGAGAGAGAGAGAGAGAGAGAGGCCTTGGGCAAGGAGAAAGGAGAGACTCCATACTAATTGGGGATCATCTTCATCATCCGCAAGAGAATACGAATAGCCACAGAGGCATGGAGCTCGGAAGGATGTGTTGTGGATAGCTCGGCCTATCTCTAACTACATCAAAAGAAAAATGAAGATTTCATATCTGTAAAAACAGGGACTTCTTCTACGTATGCACATCAACAGGTAATTCATGTTTCAATTCGAACAACACAATGAAGTAGCCGACTTGCTGAGGTCTGGGATAGAACTTACAACCTCCCTCTAGAGTTCCAAGTACTCTAACCACTAAGCCATTATGGCTTGATGATTGAGAAGCTGCACTTTCCTAAAAAACTATATACTATATATAGGCTATTTTGTTAACACTAAATACAAGAAGGAGCAAGAGAAGAAACAAAGAGAGAGAAAGGAAGAAAGAGAAGAAGGAGAGAGAAAAAGAAAGAAGGAAAGAGAAGGAGAAAGAGAAGAAGGAGAAAGAAACAAAGAGAACGAGAAGAAGGAGAGAGAAAAAGAAAGAAGGAAAGAGAAAGAGAAAGAGAAAGAAAGAAAGAAAGAAAGAGGAGAAAGAGAAAGAAAGAAAGAAAGAGGAGAAAGAGAAAGAAAGAAAGAAAAAGGATAAAGAGAAAGAAACAAAGAAAGAGGAGAAAGAGAAGAGTAGATAGAGAGAGAAGGAAGTAGAAAAAGAAGAGATAAGAAGAGAGAAAGAAATAGAGAGGAAGTAGAAAGAGACAGAAGAGAAAGAGAGCAAGAGATAGACACAAAGGATGAATGATAAATTAGGAAGGAAGAGGTGGAGAGAAATAGATGAAAGCATGTGAATGAGAAAGATGAAAGATGAAAGAAGAGAAAGAGAGAAGAAGAAGGAAATCTAAAGTGAGATAGAGAGAAGAAAAATATTAGAAAGAGAGAGAAGAGCAAAGAAGAGAGAAAAAAAAAGAATAGGGAGTAAGAGAAGAAGCAAGATTAGCATACATACCTTCACGAAAATGGCCATAACTCTCTCATATGATGTCCAAAGTGGATGATTCCACTTAGTATAGAAAGTAGACTCCAAGAGATTTCCAATGAGTGGCTGGTACCTACCATGGGATAATTAAAGAACCAAATTTAGAGAGTTCATTGTCTGCATACTTCTTCCAGGAGGTATGCTGCCCACTCACCTAGCTTCATTGTTTTGGCCATAACTTCCTAATGGAAGGTCCGAATCACAAAATGCAACTTGGTATAGATTCTACATTTCAAGACCTTTTTTGGATTGGTCATAATAAATAGTTTGACCTTTACAAGCCATCTCTGCATAAGTTTTTAGATGGCTATCGACTAGTGAGAAACTCTTTTAGAGTGAATTGAGTGTTCGATTATGATAATTAGGAGTTTTTAATCATATTTTGAACCATTTTGGATAGGAATGAATTAATTTGAATACCTTTGCATCATAATTTTACTCTTAAATACATTCATTTGAATATTTTTTTTCGCATCAAAGTTTACAATTTTGCATTATATTCTCCTCCAATTTTATGAAATCAACCTTGGAATGTGCATGAAAGTTAGTTTTTACATGAGATTATCTATGCACATGAAGTTACACTAACTTATATTGATTCATAAAAACATGCACAGATCTTATTTGTGTGTTTTAGAATCTTTGGTAGGTATTGAAGGCAGAAAAAGACATTGTAATGAGGGTGTGTAGTGCCCAAGGACATATTTTGGAAAAGTTTCTTATTTGTAGGTTTTTGAAATAAAGAGAGTGGTTTTCCAACCACTAGCTTGATCCCTATCCTTGTAATGATTATTATTATTTTTTTCAGGCTTCATTTTCCTGGCAAAATGCTGTCAAAAATTTTGTAGCCACATGGCGTTATATGCCATGTGAGAACTAGAGTGATATTGTGTTGTGTGAGAGAGGAAGTCTTATGTCTGCATAGCTAAAGCCATATAAATTGATTGAAGTAGAGAAGAATATGCATGAGTGAATGCATGCATACATAGACGATATGATTGCTAGAAAGTTGAAATGCATGATGCATTTTTTATTTATAGAAGATCACTTTTATGTATCACCACGATGAGTTAGGGTGAGCATGAGGTATGTGATCAAGGTACCATGCATAGGCTAATTGTGCCTTTAGAAGGTAAAAGACAAGGTATATAGATCAATCACAACTAAGATGTATTTTCTTCTAGTAATGCATGAGCACATAAATTGTTTTTCATGCAAGTCTATATACATAATATAGAAGTTTATCTAGAGTCCACACAAGAGTGCTATGATTATGATCACCAATACAAGGATTAAGTGCATGTATGTGATTGGTTGTGATGAGATTTATGAATGTGCAAGAAGCACAATGAATAGAATGACATCCATAGATGTTCACTTTCACTAAAAGGTGGATACTATGTAAAAGGTTGATTTTTCAACAAAACAATTTGGTTGGTTATTTGGTTAGCTTACATGATCATAATATGAATGGATATATATCCATGTCATAATTAGATAATGAATGAGTTTGTTTAATCATAAGTATTAACATGTCTCATCATTTTTAGATTTAAAAAAATGATTGAGCAAATAGTTAGTGAGGTAGTAGCTTCATAGAGATTTGGATGCTACTCTTTGAGAGAATGCCAAAATATATTGAAATTTGTAGGGAATGTATCTCCTAGTCATATTTTTAAGCTGAGCAATTTTCAAGTAATGTGGAGACTTTTAAATAGGTCAAACAACCTCTGCACTAAAAGTGCTGCTATTAGAGGTAGAGGCCTGAAACAAGTGACATATGCCTGTTACAAATGGCATTTCTCTTAATTGGTAGATTTTTGTGGAATGATTTTTGTTTTCAAACAACGCTTGGTAGCTGCACTTTGGACATACCAATTTGCATTATTTGTGAAGATCATTTGGAAAGTGAAATAATCTCTCCACATCAAAGTGCACTCTCTTGAATATATGAAATGATTAGAGACCATGTCACCTAGAGGTGATTAATTATCTTAGCTCATTTACTCAAATTTAATGATTTTTGTTTCTTACATTAGGTGAGCGTTTCCAGATTGTGTGTACAAAATTTCAAGGAGAGGTATTGCTTTATTTAGGAGATATAAAGAAACGAGTAAAAGTTAGCCTCTCCATATTTTTAAAATATTACAGGTATAGAGGCTTAGTATTTTGGTCATTGTGAAAGCTTCAAATGTCCAATTATTATGAAATGCATATCATTAAAAGTAGCTATTGGTGGCTATGTGGTGTTAAAATGTGAAAGAAATTGGATATCATTTAGTAGGCCAAATGACGTATTCTTCTCAAAATAATCTCTCGCCAGGATTTGCCGAAGAGTGATACATGTGTTTGATAAACACATGATATTTTCATATTAGAAGCTCCAATTTGAAACAAATTTGGTGGCGAAGCTACTCCAGTATAGAACCTATGATATATAGCTCACCTAAGCGCAGGTGTAGCAGAGATATAATTATACTTTTGAATGAGTATTTGATTTCATTTTGAACTGAAATTTTGTGAGACCAAACTAGATACAATGATCTAGATTTTGGCACAAATAAAATGAAATTTGGAAATTTTCTGATCAGTCGAAGGGCTTCAAGACGATGACCCTGTACATTCTCAGAGTGGGTCGTCAAGTGTTCAACCCTTCTAGTAAAATGGTCATAAAACTCTCAGAAAATATCCAAATCAAGTGATTTTTGTGCCTAATGACACCTTGAGAAAAGTTAGATAAGGTTCAAAATTTCGTATATTTTTCATGAGTAAAACTTAATTAAAATTAAGATTTAATCTGTTGTTGTTAGAAATTGTTTATGTAGGAGATGTTGTTGAAAGTAAAAGACTTTTAATAGGTTTTTTAAGACATTTTTTGAGATGGTGTGATCACCATGGGCTAGCTATGCCCTAGATACTTGTTTATTGAGCATTGTTTTATGGTGACCATTCTCAGTAGGATAGAGGAGACTCTGTCGAAATTTTCAAGAATATATATAGTGCCATGAGAGCATGGAACAGGAGAACTTTAGTAGTTGTCCTCATTTCATATAATTGGATTCATACAAGTTGTATAAATTCCAATATCTTGTGAGTTGATATTTGATGCAAGCCAAATCCTCAAGTTGATTTATCATATAATTTCTCATTTCTCAACTCAAGATGGGTTGATGTTACAAATAGCTATAAGTGATGGAGTCATAGGAATGACTCTGTTCTTTCCATAGAGGGAAGGAAACACTTCAGGAACACTTTAGAATTTCATTTATAATTACTCATGGTTGTGATTACTCACCGATCTATTCTTGTAGTTTTTTTGAGAGAAGTGTTCGACTTTAATCTCATACACGCATCTATGTGGGGTATAAAGTTTGGTGGTATGGGACATCAAACTTTGTATTCTACCTAGATGTAGGAGAGATTGTATGGGAGAGAAGTCTCTGAGATTGTATTTTTTATCTTCTTATTATTAGACAATAGAGGGGTAGTTGAGGCAGTCACTCTGTATGTGATCGCAAACAAGGAAAGTCCGCAGGCCAGCAACCTAGAAGCCGAAATCCAAGGTTTGCATATAAGAACTATGAATAGGCAATTGTGTTGAGAAGAAATTCATAGAGTACGAACTACTTTATTTGATATGCCTTAGAAGAGGCCATGGTTCATACATAGTGCATATGAGGTGAGCTAGATGCTTAGCCTAGTGGGCTATGAGTGTGCACACATCTACTTACCATTTTTCAATACATTTGGTGGACTCATATTATGGTCCTCATTATATCTGGGAGTGCCAGATTGTTACAGTAGTTTACTTGAGACACCTCATTCCTAGTTAGCAATGATTTGATCATAGTGGTGATCAGATGGTGGTCATGGATAAAGCAAGTTCGATCCACTTGGAACATCTTGCATGTTATTATTGAGAAGGTGGTGGTAGTTCCACTAGTTGCTATATTGTCTTAGCACATCTTCAATTGGCATGATGGACTTAGTTTGAGAGAGTGGATTGGAATTTACTTTGTATGGCAAATATTTTGATCCATAGATTGGATTATTATATATGATAGATTAAGATCTTGGTCCATAGTTTGGATCATTGACATATTGATATCTCGGTCCATAGTTTGGATCATTGGCATATTGATATCTTGGTCCATAGTTTGGATCATTGACATATTGATATCTTGGTCCATAGTTGGATCATAGACATATTGATATCTTGGTCCATAGTCTAGACCATTGATAGATTGTCATCTTGGATCCATAATTTGAATCATGTTGTGACTTTCTTGAGTCTCATTTCATTACAATAGGTAAATCAAGTACATTTACTCGAGCGTAGAGATAGGAAATCAAGCAATTTACTTGAGTTTAGAGATAAAACAATATTTGGTAAAGATTTCCATTTGTCTTTAGCATTTTTCCATAGAGATTGGGACATAATTACATTGTTTTGGATTAGCATTATAGTTTTCATTACTCTAGTGGAGTAAGTGATTTTGCACAATTATACCATATGACAAGCTATCAATGGGTATTCCAAGGATACAAGGGCAAGTTTCCAAAGTTTCTACAAGTGACAAGCAATCACAAGTTAGTGGTCAAGGTCTAGGCATAGGGAGTGCGAGGATATTCCGAGTACTTATGTTGCACACATCTGGACTCATTGGGCCTCATATGGATTCCTATAGTATGCCCAAGGCAAGGACTACTATTTATAGGTGGAAATTCTAGATAAGAAGCACATAGACTAGTTGTCTACTTTTTGAGCATCTAGTATTTCAAACACCTACCACACTTTACTCTTATTATTTGGAATCATAGATTCTCATTCCTAGGTTTATAGCTCCTTCTATATCATTGAGGACAATGATCTTTCGAAGGGGGAGAGAGTGTTATATTCTAGAGATGTACATTCTTGGAGGAATGAGAAGTTCCTTGCTTGGGGGATAGCCAAGGCTAAAAGCTAGAGAGTTCATATGAGGTACCTACTCATGATAGCCAGATAAGTAGAGGGACCTTAGAGAGAACTCTAGATGGTGACTAGGCAAGGGCTATATATAGGTTGGGAGGTGAGTCCCAGCCATGTCATTCTTCACTTCTCAGAGCGGCTACAAGGAATTGGAGACGTCTCCAATCGGATGTGAAAAATGCATTCTTAAATGGTTGGATAAGTGAAGAGGTATACATGTCACAACCACCAAGTTTTGAAAACCCTAATCATCCATCTTATGTTTGTAGACTTAAGAAAGCTTTGTATGGATTGAAATAACCTCCTAGATCTTAGAATTATGGGTTGTTTACATATCTTCAAGATCAAGGGATGATATTAGTATGATAGGTGATGATCTAAATGGCATTCAAAGGATCAAGAGACACATACAAGAGGAGTTCAAAATCAATGACCTAGGTGAGCTCACATATTTCCTAGGTATGCAAGTGATATACACAGATGAAGGAATGTATCTCACTCAGTGAAGATACACTGAAGATCTACTTGTTAAGTTCAAAATGGAGAACACTAAACCTGTAAAATACACTTTTTTGGAGGTGAATTCTAAACTTATTGTTTATGAAGGTGAGAAAATTGAAGACATAAAAGAATATCAAAGCTTGGTAGGTAGCTTGATATATGCTACTCATACAATGGTAGACATCTCATATAGTGTGGTAGTGCTTAGTTAGTTCATGCGATCACCAAGAAGACCACACATGGATGCAGCTAAGAGAGTACTTAAGTATCTCAAAGGTACAATCAACAAAGGTATATTCTATCCTTACTCTTTAGATTTGGATATCAAAATCTATTCAGATGCAGATTGGGTAGTAGCTAAGGGTGATAGACGAAGTACTTCTGATTACTTAGCATTTGCAATTTCAAAGCTAGTGTCATGGAGTTCCAAGAAGCAACCAACAGTTTCTTTATCCTCGAGGAAGTAGAGTACAGAGGTTTGACCATAGCAACTCAAAATGCAATATGGTTAAAGGTATTGTATACAGATTTGGGACTTGTGAGTTCCAAACCTCACATATTTGGAGATAATGTAAGTTCCATGCATCTAGCGGCAAACCCTATTTTCCATGCAAGAACCAAACACATAGAGGTGCATTACCACTTCATGGGGGAGAAGCTCATGGCAAAGGAAATTGAGATTTCTTTTGTTTGAATTGAAAAGCAAGTAGCAGATATGATGATGAAGGCACTTGATGGAATAAAGCTGTGTAGATTCAAAGCTATGGCAAGTATTCAACCTATGAGAGAATGAAGACTCAAGCATACGTTAGCTTGAGGAGGAGCTCTTGGAACATCAAGCTTACACTATGCTTGAGGAGGATTTTATCTACATGAAAGGCTATCACATCGAAAGAATATCCATTGGAGAGTTCTTTTTTCTTATGCTCACTTATTTTATTTTATAAAAACATTTTCTCATGGATATTTTACCATTGTAAAAGCATTGAGCTTTACACATGTAAAATTAGAAAGATAGATCCCAAATCCCACGAAGTTGTGGTGGTTGAGTTGCATTGAATCAAGCAATCAATCACCTAAAAGTAGATCAAACTAGATCTTCACTTTTCCTAGATTGTAGGAAAGTGAATTGATTCCCTCCAACAACCATTCCCACCTTCATTTTGAATTCAAAATCCACTTGTCGAACTCATGTATCACTTCTAGAGACTATATAAAGACTTGAAATCACTTTTACAATACATGGAAGCAATACACATACACTTGTGACCATCACTGTCTTGCTCCTTCAATTCTCTGCATCATATTCTTCGCCAACAGTAATCTTGCAGAGGCTATTGCTCTCTCTATAGAGCTTGAAGTTGAGTGCAAGATGGCTCCTTGAAAAGATGTTAGTGTCTAGTTTATGCCTATGAATTTTCATAGCATTTGGCGGAGTAAATTGGGATAAATTTCAGTTGTTCTATCTCAAGGCAATCTCTACATATTCCTAAAAAATAGGAAGTACCATCATTGAGTGCTTGATTCATTCCTATAGCATATTTTGCTTATTCCTTATAGTTTTGTGCATTCTATACACTGAACCCTATTTGTATCACTCCCATAAAATTAGTTTTTGTAACTGTAATCACGTTGGTCGCTATGAGCATTTGAAGTTCATTGTCTCTTCCATATATAGTAAGTTTTTTAAGCTAGTCGACCCGCGAACCTATTTGTTTTGCATCGACTTCTTCTCCTTGACGCTCCGAAGTACATATTTCATTTTTTTGCACTTAGCGCATGCGTATAAGGTCTATTTGAGTCTCCATAAGCTCAAGGGTTGGTCTTGTGCTGGTTGGTTGGACCAAACCTCATCACTTCGAAACATACTTTTCTACCTCCTACAAGCTTCTCCAAGTTCTTTCAGGCACTAGAGAGGTCATAATAATAGATTTGATCTATAAGAATATTAAACCATTTACTATACACAGCTAACTTTTGGTGCTCCAATAGTGATAAAGAATCTCAGAAGATTTTGGTCTTCAAAAAGGAGTAAAAAGTATCATAATAGGTGGTAGAAAAATTCCATGGTATCACTATATGAGTTGGTTGAGCCATATAGATAGCAGGAGGGTTCATATCAATGTCATCTCATGGCTCACCAGAATCTTGATGGAGTATATCCACTCCTAGTTGCAATAGAAGAATGATAGGCCCTTTTTAGGACATAATAGTTCTCTACCACAATTATGAAATTTAGCACATTAAAAAAAAGTATGGGCTTTCCAACAAGCCAAAGATCACTCAATTTGGACAATGTTAGAGGTATCAACCTCCCTTCACAAGACAAACTAGAAATTGTCCAAACTGGTAGCTTGCACCTATATGTACCTTCCAACATGCATATACTTGGGAGTATGCAAAGATCAGACCAGAGAGATTTCAAGCTCAATATAGTCAAGGATAATGAATACTTGATATTAGGATTATTTACAAAAGAAATCTTACAATCAACAAAATGATCTATCTTGCAAATGAATCACACTACTACACAAAAGAGATATGGGTGATCAAAGATCACTTCCTATGAGAGAACTCGAGCAAGCAAGGGGCTTGCTTAGCTAGGGGCTAGCTTAGACCTTGAGTAAACACTCCTAATGAGAGCCTACAAGTGCTCAAATGCTAGAGGAGGATGGCCACGACTTTGCTCTATGTAATTGCTTATGTAATGCTCAAAAAGGTAGTTGTAGATTTGAATTCAAAAATGCCCTCCAAATGATCCCAACTTTTCTTCATCAATAAGGTGAGTAAAGAGCTGAGAAAACGCATGGAACAGTGGTTGTATCTCCTACCAAAAAGTGTGAGTGATGTGGCACTTCAATTTAGCATGAGTTCCCATACTTGAGATTGCTGAAATTCTAACACTCCCCCTCAAGGTCAAGTGTTAGTCTCCATTGATATCATTCAAGTTGAGGTTGATCTTGAACTTCTCCAACTTGCTTGCATCCATAAACTTGGTCACGATATCTGCTAGCTGATCCTTGGTGTTGATGTACTTGATGTCCACTTCTTTGGTTACTGCTTTCTCTCTAATGAAGTAATAATGGATCTCTATGTGCCATGCATACATGTATGCATATACACACATGCATATATCACACAAACATTTACATACATACATACACATCATAGAGACATGCATATATACACATGCACACATGCATACATACACACACATGCACATGCATACATAAACATAACACACATGCATTTAGTAACATGTATGCATACATGCATAGATGCATGTGACACATAGAAACATATTACCCATGCACACATACATACATACATACAAATATGCATATATAGATGTGCATACATACATGCATTCATATACACATACATACACACACATATATATATATAACACACACGCACATACATTCATACATACACATCACACACACATGCATACACATACACATGCATATGTGAAGCACACATGCACATACGTACATACACATCACACATGTGCATACAAACATATGCATAAAAATACATACACATTCATCATATGTGCATGTATACATACATGTGGAGATGCATACATGCATAGGCACACATGCATGTATACAAAGATATATTAATGCAAGCATAAACATACATGCATATATCCCATACACATGCACATACATACATATATATCACACATGCACACACAATGCACAGCCATGTGCATACATGCATACATATTCCACACACCTGCATATCTACACATATGTATACATACACATGCAAACACGCATGAAAATGTCACAAACAAACACAGATACATACATATTCATATCACAAAGACAAGCATACACACACATGCATATGCACACATGCATACATACCAACTGGAAATGAGTGGAGTCAAAAGTACGAGTGGATTGCACCTGAATCTATATTCACTAGCCCTCCACCTTTTAATAAAAGTCAGGAGACATTTATGATTTTGATACTCGTATTGCAATTGTTGAAATATATAGAATTAAAAAGTTTTCCCATTGATAGAAATGGGATTTACAAGTTCAAATATGCTTTAGAACTAACTTCTGACAGAGATGTATCAAAAAGAGTAGAAGCACATGAACTACTTAGAGTATTCTCGAATCTAACATAGTATGGTTTAAAGATATCCATGAAGGATGGATTAAGACCATATTGAAAATGATATGTATATTCAATTGAGCTATGTGGATTAAATGATATAGATTCATTTGCATTAAGTGGAGTAAATGTTGTGGATTCATTTGAACTATGTGGATTAAATGAAGTGGTATCATTTGAGTTATGTGGATTAAATGAAGTGGTATCATTTGAATAATGTGGAATAAATGAAGTGCTCTAATTTGAGTTAAGTGGATTAAATGAAGTGGTATCATTTGAATAATTTGGATTAAATGAAGTGGTATATTTTGAGTTATATGGATGAAATGAAGTGGATTTGTTTGTAATATGTCGATAATCATTTAAACTATGTGGATTACATGATATAGATTCATTTTAATTAGGTGCATTAAATGAAGTGGTATCATTTGAGTTAAGTGCATAAAAGAAGTGGTATGATTTGAGTTAAGTGGATTAAGTAATGTGGTATTATTTGAGTGAATTCAGCTAAATTATGTAAGTTAAATGAAATGGTTTCATTTGAACGATGTGGATTAAATGAAGTGGTATCATTTTTGTTAAGTGGATTAAATGAAGTGATATCATTGCAATTATGTGAATTAAATGAAGTGGTATAATTTGAACTATGTGGACTAGCTGAAGTGGTATGTGGATTCATTTGAGTTATGTGGATTCTTCTGAGGTAAAATTAGTGTTTTTGTTTTGTAGATTTGAAAGTAAAACATGGCAAGAATACTAGACGTGAATAATGACCTTGATCATGCTAAATCTTAAAGGATTTTGTCTCAGTAGAATGCTCAACTTGTGCAATCGGATTAGCATTTTTATTCTACCAAGATTTAGAGGCAGAGGGATTATAAGGAGAACCATTATCAATGAAAGAAGTAAGGAAGCTATGTCCAAATGATTTTGTTCGTGATGTTCTCTTTCGGGTTGCAGGAAGGGCAAAAGAAACATCACCCTTAAAGCTTTCTGACACACCATAAAGGATTAACAAAAAGTCCACTTTGAAGCTTTCTACAAGTTGAGAGATCATTACCAAATAATAATCGAATAGCATTATATTTCATTCAAAATGTTTTTGTACAAAATATTCTTCATCGACCTGTAGATTAGGATGATGGCCCGAAGAATGCAGGTATAGGTTTGGTTCATCCTCAAAATCGGGAAGAATTTTGTAATCAAGGAAATGAAGGCCCTCTTCCTCAAAAGTGACCCTACATTCTACTACCTGAAGGACATAACCTTATCCATGATTTATTGTGATAGGGAGCAGAATTATACAATGAAGGATTAACAATTCCACGATTACGAAGAACAATTGATGATTAAAAAAGAGGATTGATGATCTAGAAAATCAAATGAAAAATTTACAAATATCTATCGATTCATATGAGAGTAGATATGGAAGGCTCTCAAAGGCATCATCATCTTTTGATGATCTCAGTACCAATGCATTATTCAATAAAAACAACATTGAATATACAAGCTTATTTTTATAATCAAAGACATAACTATATTATAAAGCCATTGATTTTGCAAGTGAATGTAATCAAAGTATTCAAAGTACATCATTTTCTTCATTTTGAATCTCATCATCTATGACAGGTACCATGTCATCTATTTTTTCCATGTCTAAACCATTGTTGTGATCTACATCTAAATCACGATCACTCCATGAATCATTTGTTAAACTTTCATGAGTTTGAAATTCTCCAAAAGTTTGTTGTTCTGCTATAGAAGCTATCTTGGTTGGAGCACGTAAGAAATGCATATTACAAAACACATATACCAAATCATTGGCACATGAAACACTTAAGCAATTTCTTCATTTTGAATAAAGAAAATCATATGCACTCCAATCACATTCACAACTACCACTTGAAGCTGTTATTGAAAGAACTCTCATAGTTGTATGTTGTAACTCCATTGCTTCACCTCTGTACTCTTTCCACCATGTAGGATGTAGATGCTTTTGAATCACTTCAATGTGCCATAGATCTTTAAAACATCCTTCTTGATTTACATGACCTACTCTTAGGTGGAGTGCATCTCAACCATCTATAACTGGAAATAATGACTAACATGTGGTTTTGAAATTTTCATGAATTCTTTGTTTGATGCTTGACCATTGAGTTTAAATGCTAGATCCAAGAAGAATGTTTTTCCATGTAAATGAGTACGCATTTGCATCCATTTCTCTACTAATGATACAATCTGCATTTTTTCTCATAGTGAAAATTTATTACAGTCTCTCACTTTTTGAATAGCTTCTAACATAATCCAATATATGTTTGCTATCACAAACTTATCTGTATCAAATACTCATAAAATTTCCACAAAATGTTTAGTGATAGTGATGATTTATTCAAGATTATGCCAAAAATTTTGTGACTCTATTAGAGACATACACTTCAAAGCCACAACTTCATAAGAAGGATACTTCTCTAACCGTGCCTCCCATCTTTGATCAGCAATCATTTCAACAAAAGCTGGCTTGATTTCTGATAATCCACTCTTCAAGATATAGGCAGTTGCAATCATGTAGCACAAAAGATATGAAGTGGTTTATTGGGAGATTTTGAAGGAAAGAGCGAATATAAAAATTGATGATCTTTGGTAAATTTGACCTCATTATTTGTGTTGGAGTTAGACATTTGCGGAATCACAGAAACAGCACAAGGAAGAAGAAGAAGCTTGGAGCTCAACTTACAATACTGAATGTATTACCACTAGAATGTACAAAGATAAGTAGCCCGTTAGGGCAATAGGTGTATGTACAAGCCGAGGAAAACAAAAACCTCCTAAAGAGGGAGAAAAGTACCCCGACGGTCCCAGTGTGTTCACACACATCACTACCTAAATATATCAACAAATCCTCCCTAGGAGTGATGCAGTGAACAAGGAGCTGGCACTCATGTATAAGGAAGTGCCAAGCTATGTGGAAATCACTCCACAAAAGGAAGTAAGCCCAAAGCTTTGCGGAAAGCTTCAAACTTCTCCCTAGGCAAAGCCTTCATGAAAAGGTCTGCAATGTTCTCCTGCGTGGGCATATATGCCAAGCTGATCTCCCCAACAGAGAACCTCTCCCTAACAGAATGATAATGCACCTCAATGTGATTAGTGACAGCATGGAACACAAGGTTCCTCACAACTTCCAATGTGCTCTGACTGACAGTGAAGATGGTGGTGGTAGAAGACTGACCAACACCCAAATCATCCATAACGCATTTGAGCCACACACGATCAACAATCGCTATGAAAGCTTCCCTATACTCAGCCTCACAACTAGAAGTGGCCACATTAGGTTGCTTCTTGCTCAACCAAGATATACATGAGCTACCAAGCATGAAGCAAAAGCCACTACTAGACACACAAGTGTCATAGCAATCAGCCCAATGAGAGTTAGAAAAAGCATGCAAATATGGCCGTAGTGATTCCCCCTTGGGATAAAACAACCCAAGTAGCCGAGTACCACTCAAGTAGAAAAAGATTTGATTAACCACTTTCCAATGCTTGACTCCTAGGCAATGCATAAACCTTCTCATCTGTGAGACATCAAACTGAATATCTAACTGAGTAATGCATAAGTAAATCAGGCATCCAATAGCCTACAGATAGAGAACAACATCAAATGCATCTCCAGCATCATGAAGATTCAATCGTAAACCTGTCTCCATAGGATTGACAATAGGCTTACAGTCTTCAAGGCCAAAACGCTGCAATAATGTGTCAATATATTTCGTTTGACACAAAGCCATTCCACCATAAACTTGCATAAACTGAATCCCCAAATAGTGATGCAAATGCCCCAAATCAGACATCTCAAATGAGGCATGAAAATCAGCCTTAAAATCAACAATAACCTTCTCAATAGGACCAGTGAGCAGCATGTCATCAACATAGACAACAATGATCAGAAGCACATCATTACCACGCTTAACATATAAGCTGCTCTCAGTTGGAGTGTTCTCAAAACCATGTGCAATGAGATAGGCATGTATCTTCTCATACCATGCACGTGGTGCTTGCTTTAAACCATATAATGCCTTCTTTAACTTGCACACTTGGTTTTCATGCCCTTTCTACACAAAGTCACAGGGCTGAAAAACATACACTTCTAGATGCAACTCACCATTCAGAAATGCAGTTTTAACTTGCAAATGATGTACATTCCAACCATGATGGGATGCACGTGCACACATGCTCCGAATAGTAGTCATACGACATGTAGGTGCAAAGGTCTCATCAAAATCAATGCCTCTTTTGTGTGCACAAACCTTTGCAACAAGCCTAGCCTTATACATGTCCACTCCACCATCAGGTTTATGCTTCAGCTTGTATACCAACTTAGTGCCAATGGCCTTCTTGCCAGGAGGCAAGACACATAAATACAAACTACCATTCTTCATTATTACATCATATTCAGATTGCATAGCAGCCATCCAATTTTCTGAATTTTATGCTTCATGAAACAAAACAGGCTGAGTCTCATCACTAAGACTAGATGCAGTCATAGCATAGCAATCTGATGCAAAAGAGGCACTATTAGAGCCTGATGAAGTACGGTATGATAGAGGTGCATCTAATTTTCTATCATGCAAGGTCTGCACCATCCATTTTGGCATAGTTCTTGCCTGCTCAATATCAGATCTCTCATCAATAAGTGCATCATGTAAATCTACATCATAAATGGAATGATATGCATCATCACATGAAACTGAGAAGTTTCCTGATTACGACCACCACTAGATTGTCCACCTGTAAAAAGAGGCAAAAAAGTATTATACATGTCTTTGGAGCTAACAGATGTCTCCTTAGTACATGAAAGCAATGGCTGAATACCATCTTCCACAAAAACAACATCACAGCTGAACAAAATGTGTTTAGTCTGTAGACGATACAAATGGTAGCCTTTACTTTTAGAACTGTACCCAACAAATATAAATTTTATTGCTTTATCATCCAATTTTCTATGATGTTGTTCGGGCACTAATGCATATGCCAAACAACCAAAAACATGCAGATGAGCAACAGATGGCTTTCGGTCATGCCAAGCCTCATATGGTGTGATAGACTGCAGTGCTTTAGTGGGACACCTGTTAAGTACATATGCTGCACACATGACAACCTGAAGCCAAAAACTATGTGGTAGAGCCTGACTCTTGACCATACACCTCGCTATTTCCATGAGTGACCTGTTCTTCCGTTCACCAACTCCATTTTTCTTGAGTTGTATATGGCACTATAAAATGGTGTTGTATCCCACGTTCAACAAGAAATGCATTAAAACTAGGAGACATATATTCCTCCCCTCGACCACAATGGAAGGTGCCCATTGCCCATTTTACATGCTAATAGATTTTCAGCCAAAACCAAAAACTGTTTGAAGCACATGAAAACTTCGGACCTTTCCTTCAATGGATATACCAATGCATGCCTGGAAAAATCATCAACCAAATTCAGAAAGTAAAGATAATTTCCAAAAGAAGGTGTCTACATAGGACCACAGACATCACTATGTACAAGCTGCAATTTCTGACTAGCCCAAACTGAACCATCTTTTGGAAAGGATGAACACTACATTTTTCCCAAAATACAGCCTTCACAAACATGTTTTCTAGGTACCTCAAATTTGGGCAAAGAGGATACCGTTTCAGATTTCTATAGGCATATCAAACTACCGAAATTCAGACGACCAAAGCATGCATGCCAAAGCTTTGCATCTGACATAGCCTATCATGTATTGCACATGTCGAATCATTTAAAGATCTTTCATAGTCTGTGAGCTTATACAGCCCATGACATAAAATGCCAGAAGCAGTAATCACATCGCCATTTGATAGATCATGAACTCTACATTTAGTAGCCAGTTTTGGATAGTTCTTTATGATATGATCATTTCCTTTACAATACTTGCAAAACAATTTCTACTTTTCTGATTTCTTTTCATCTTTGTCTTCCCTCTTCGATTGTGAAAAAATTAGCAGATTTTTGCTTACTAGTTAAAGAGCTCCATTTTCCTTTGCCCTTTTGACTATTCGGGAAAGCTTGATCTAGAACATGCATAATAGACTTGTTCTACATGGACTGATCCTCCTGCAACAAAACAAAGACTAACTCCTCAAAAGACAAGGCATTTGGATTGCCTTTCATCATCAACCAAAGAGTAGAAGCAAAACTCTGACATGAATCAGGAAGACCATTCAAAATGGTATGTTGAAGTGAGCTATCTGGTATAACCTCATCAGCAAAAATCAACTGTTCCTTCAAGTCTTTGATCTTTGTTAGAAATCTGTCCATAGAGTCACCTTCATTCATGTGCTCACTCTCCAACTATTTTCAGAGGTAAGCAACACAAGCCTCATCGCTAGCTTGGTACAATGTGGTAAGTGTATCCCAAGCATCCTTAGCTATTATGCAAGAGTGAATGTGAGGAATAATGGCATGTTTGACAGACAAAGCTATCAATGCATGTGCCCGGGCATCTCTGCCATCCCAATGAATCTGCTCTATAGTAGGTCTAGCAGAAACCACAACACCAATAGGAATATACAGAATATCATCATCTTTGACACCTTCTACATCAGCTTCAGTACATGCAGTTGTAACAATTGCAAGTGTGATAGGACGTTTTTCAACACCCTACACAATGTCCCACAGTCCTTTTGCAACTAATACATGTCACATCATATAACCCCATAACAGGTAGTTGGTACCATCCAACTTATCCTCAACATCCAATATACGGAATACATCATTGCTTTCAACCATGGTCGGTGACTAAAATACCTTCATGTAGAAAATTGACTGTATCTCAAAAAGTTGAACAGAACTCGCCTAACAAATCCTACTAGACCTGTAGTAGAAAATTGACTGTATCTCAAAAAGTTGAACAGAACTCGCCTAACAAATCCTACTAGACCTGTAGTAGGTATTGAGATGCTTATACTAGTGAACCGAAACTGGTATATACCTTTGGCACAAAAAGACAAAATAGCCTGCACAAGCACTGCAATAGTGCGTTTGGAGGCTAAAACGAGCTCAGATCTCGATTTCGGCACCACAAAATGAAGTTGTTTTGATCTCAGAAACATGCTGAGTATGCTCACCAAAATTTGTGCGATTCTAAGACTGCAACCAGAGGAGTGTCGACGATGCCCTAGATGAAGCGACGACCTGCTCTGATACCAATTGTTGGAGTAAGGCGTCTGTGGAAGCATGCGAACATCACAAGGAAGAAGAAGAAGCTTGGAGCTCAACACACAATAGAGAATGTATTACCACTAGAATGTACAAAGTTAAGTGGCCCATTAGGGCAATAGGTGTATGTACAAGCCGAGGGAAAAAAACTTCCTAAAGAGGGAAAAAAGTGCCCCGACAGTCCTAGTGTGTTCAGACACATCAGTACATAAATATATCAACAAGAAACTTAGTTTAATGAAAGATAATCTACCTATATTTTTCAATGATACACTTAGTGTTTGAGCTACATAAGGAACTGACGTAATTCCTTCATACTTGTTTTGAATTGCAATCCCAACACTTTGAGAATCATATGCATTATCAATGTATCGTATTCATATTCTTCAGACAACTGACGCGTGATATAGCATGTTCATATATCTTTGCAAGAAAAGCTAAATTTTTCTCTTAAAGAGAAGTATCAACAACTTCCAAAATTATGCTTCCTTTCGTATATATAACCATTACATTAATCAATGACTTCTTTTGATAACTTGTCCATCCATCCAATGCTCTTGTACATCCAGACATGGGTACATAATCATGCACTATTTGCTTTAAAATAGCTTCAGTATTGTTTTTCACTTTATCTACATAGCCTGTTCAAACTTTATTGTAATCTTGCATGGTGAATCCTTTCCATGCAGCTGACATCAAAGCATCTTTGAAAATAGGATTACGAATAACATTGAAAGGAATACCACATGCTAAAAATTCTTGAGTCCATTTAAGATGGAGCTCGAGAAAATCTTGCTTTTCAAAAGCTATAGGTATTGTATTCTATGATTTAGTATGGACAAAGCATGGTGACACATTATTACATTTATAATGCATAACTTGCAAATTGTGCCCATATATCAATGTCAAGACTAGAGCATCCTGCCATAGTATTACCTATGTTAAAAAGATGCTCTTTTATCCTTGTTGCATTTCCTACATAACAATTACACAATATATATCTTAATATATATACAAACTATAAATCTCTCTTGAAATTCTTAAATTTATTAATTTGTGTATTTACATTTTCTATCTATTGAAGTTCTCAATCATACACACACATACTATTGTGAAGTAAGAATCAATGTCGAGTCAAAAAATCACAATAGATTCTAATTCTCAATCATACACACATACAATTACACATAGTATTATGAAGTACAAATCAATGTTGATCCAAACATTTACAATAGATTTTAATTCTCAATCATATTGTATACACACACACACAAACAATTACACATATTATTGTGAAATAACAATCAATGTTGACTCAAACAATTACAATAGTCTTTAATTCCCAATCATACACCCACATACAATGAAAAATATATTATGAAATCAGAATCAATGTTGAGTCAAACAATTACAATAGACTTTAATTATCAATCATACACACACATACATTTACACATACTATTGTGAAGTAAAAAATTAATGTTGAGTCAAATAATCACAATAGTTGGATTCTCAACCATACACACACGTACATTTACACATACTATTGTGAAGTAAGAATCAATGTCGAGTCAAACAATCACAATAGATTTTAAATTCTCAATCATTTGCACATACGCTTGCACATATTATTGTGAAGTAAGAATCAATGTTGAGTCAGAGAATCATAATAGATTTTAAATTCTCAATCTTATGCATATACACTTACACATAATATTGTGAAGTAAGAATCAATCTTCAGTTAGAAAATCACAATAGATTCTAAATTCTCAATCATATGCATATACACTTACACATACTATTATGAGGTTAGAATCAATGTTGAGTCAAAAAATCACAATAGATTCTAAATTCTCAATCATATGCACATACACTTACACATAGTATTGTAAAATAAGAACCAATGTTCAGTGAAACAATCAAAATAGATTTTCATTCTTAATTATACACTCATATGCACATACACATCCTATCAAATGAAATTTTCTTGGATCCCTTTACAATTCAAGGTTCTGAGAAGGTGTTAATAAGTCTGCAAGACAAAGCCATCTAAATACCCAGAAAGTTCTATTTCACTTATTAACACCTTCTCAAACCTTTAATTATAATAAAGAAGCTAAAACCTTTTCCAATAAATCCATTGGTTTTCCTATCACAATCATAAAGCACATAGACATATGCATACACAATCACATTAGATTTTCACTCACAATCATATGACATACACACAACATACACATACACATACTATTGTGAAGTAAGAATCAATATTGATTCAAGCAATCACAATAAATTTTTTCTCAACATCATACACACACATACATATACTATTGTGAAGTAAGAATCAAAGTTGAGTCAAACAATCACAATCGTTTTTAATCAACAAACAAAAATATTTTTCTTTAGTTTTAATACTAAAATACTTAATATTTCTAACAAAAGCTTATACCTTGTTCTTTGTACGACATTGTAAGTTTGTAAAAAACAAAGTAACTCTTATGAAAAATGAGTCAAAGTGTATTCTTTTATTATACAATATTTGATCAAATTACCAGGCAAAAAGTATTTATCCCTGCCCAAGTAAGCTGATGTGGTATCAAATAATTCAATCAAATAATAAAGGCTTGAAGTACAATTCCATAATTATTCATGAATAAACAAATCGTTGAATAATGAATAATGCAACCTAGGTGACAAGGATGTTCACCTTACATGTAAAAATTCATGAAATGAATGGAGCCATTTTCGCAAAAGGTGGAGGTGTTATTGCTCGCATAGAGATTTTGAACAAGTGAATTGGACATGCAAATTTGTAGAGGCTGAAGTTGATGTAGTTAAAGGAGATTGTCCATGGAATACCAAATTTCAAGCTTGTAAACATGCAAAAGGTATGTGAACCATGTCAATTTGATAAATAGTCAAGGGCATCCTTTTCGCATGACAAGCATGTTAGTGAGAATGTGCTAGAAACAATACATATAGATGTTTGGGGTCCTAGAAAGAACACATATATGGGAGGATGTAGGTTTTATGTTACTTTCAGTGATGACCATACACAAAATGTATGGGTATACTTCATGAAAGTGAAAAGTGAGGTATTTAATCACTTTCAAAATTTTTAAGGCTATGATGGAAGTCAAGAAGGACATATATTCAAACATTAAGATCTGATGGAGGAAGTGAATGCATGTCAAATGAGTTTACTAGCTTTATAAAAAGTCATGGAATTTGACAATAGTTTTCGTGCAGGCACACACCACAATATAATGGTGTTGTTGAACGCAAAATATTTGTCTTCCTTCTTCAATTGTGCAAATTAGTAGATTTTTGCTTACTAGTAGAAGATCTCCATTTTACTTTGCCCTTCTGACTAGCCAAGAAAGCTTGATCTACAACATTACAACATATTAGGGGCATACCGATGTTGTGCATATCGACAATCACCCCTCGACGTTGGTATCACCATTGAAAACCCTTGAAAAACCATGGAGGCAATATACGTGTAGAAAACTACTGCGTTGGTATGGGTGTTAGTAAAAGCATCAGTATCTAACTCGGAACTACTGATGCTCATACCAACGCTTATATCGACGCCCATACCGATGTAGTGTCTTAACCAGATCCGAGAGCAGAAAATCGATCGACATTCATCACGCATTGAAACAAAACTTGCTACCGTTGAGTTTGCATGCGTGAGCTTCATCTCTCTGTTTCTCTCTCTTTTTCTCTCTCTCTCTCTCTTTCTCTCTCTCTCTATCTCTCTCTTTTTCTCTCTCTACACACACCTCTCTATTTCTCTAGATCTGAAATTTTGGTAAGTATTGCACATACTATAGCACTCTTTTCCCTTTCTTTATGTTTTCTCTTTTCTACTTTCTCTTCTCTTTAGTTTCGCAAGAGATTTTGGCATAAGGTCTTTAAAATTGGATGAAGGACAACATCAATTGGACTTTGACGACAACGATCCAAACAATTACATTGATGTAAGTGATTGTTTGTTTTTGATTGACATAGAGAGAGATGAAAGATAGTGAGAGATCTAGAGAAACATAAAGAGGGAGAGAGAGACAGAGAGAGACATATACATAAACATACAAACTCACATATGTATACACACATACATGTGCATACACACATGCATATGCATACATACATACACACATATATGCATATACATACACACATGCATATACATACACATGCATATGCATACACACATACACACATGCATATGCATACACACATACACACACAAGTTGCATATACATACACACATGCATATACATAGATACATACACACATGCATATGCATATGCATATACATACATACATACACACATGCATATATTTTCACACACATGTATACATATATACACACACAGATGCATATACATAGACACATGCATATACATACACACATATGTGCATACACACATACACATGCATATGCATACACACATACACACATGCATATGCATACATACATACACACATAAGTTGCATATACATACACACATGCATATACATACATACATACACACATGCATATGTGTATACATACATACATACACACATGCATATACATACACACACATGTATACATACATACACACACATATGCATATTCATACACACATGCATATACATACACACATATGTGCATACACACATACACATGCATATGCATACACACATGCATATACATACATACATACACACACGAGTTGCATATACATACACACATGCATATACATACATACATACACACATGCATATGCATGCACACATACACACATGCATATACATACATACATACACACATACACATGCATATGCATACACACATACACACATGCATATACATACATACATGCACACATGCATATGCATACATACATACATACACACAAGTTGCATATACATACACACATGCATATACATACATACATACACACATGCATATGCATATACATAAATACACATGCATATACATGCACACATGCATATACATACACACATATGTGCATACACACATACACATGCATATGCATATACACATACACACATGCATATGCATACGCACATACACAAATGCATATGCATACATACATACACACACAAGTTGCATATACATACACACATGCATATACATACATACATACACACATGCATATGCATGTACATACATACATACATACACATATGCATATGCATACACACATGCATATACATACACACATATGTGCATACACACATACACATGCATATGCATACACACATACACACATGCATATGCATAGACACATACATACATGCATATGCATACATACATACATACACACACAAGTTGCATATACATACACATATGCATATACATGCATGCATACACACATGCATATGCATACACACATGCATATACATACATACACACATACACGTGCATATGCATACACACATACACACATGCATATACATACATACATACACACATGCATATGCATACACACATGCATATGCATACATACATACACACAAAAGTTGCATATACATACACACATGGATATACATACATACATACACACATGCATATGCATATACATACATACATACACATATGTATATAGATACACACATGCATATACATACACACATATGTGCATACACACATACACATGCATATGCATACACACATACACATGCATATGCATACACACATACACACATGCATATGCATATGCATACATACATACACACACAAGTTGGATATACATACACACATGCATATGCATATACATACATTCATACACATATGCATATACATACACACATATGTGCATACACACATACACATGCATATGCATACACACATGCATATGCATACACACATGCATATGCATATATATACATTCATACACATATGCATATACATACACACATATACATGCATATGCATACAGACATGCATATGCATACACACATGCATATGCATACATACATACACACACAAGTTGCATATACAGACACACATGCAATACATACATACATACACACATGCATATGCATATACACATACACACATGCATATACATGCATACATGCACACATACACATGCATATGCATACACACATACACACATGCATATACATACATACATACATACATGCATATGCATACATACATACACACACAAGTTGCATATACATACACACATGCATATACATACATACGTCAACGCATTTGACAACTTTGCTCCATACAGTTTGGACATTCTATCATGTTAAAATGGAGCAAATAGGATAAAGATTCCAAAAGTTATATCACATAGTCGATATATGAAGAGTACCAACCAGCACTTGGGCATCCTATTCTGAGCTTAGAATGGATTCAGCAGAGGGCACGTGAGATGATGTCTCATCGGCGGTCTAATCGTGATGCTTTTAGAGCACGCTTATCGAAGCCTGTATGGTTAGATGTTGAGGAGTGAGAATGGATTCAAGATGAGCAATAACATACTCCTGTTCGATATCGTCAGTAGTCAGATGCAACGACCACACATTTAGATATGGTTGGAATGTTGCGTTTGGGTAGCAGCGGATACGATAGTATGCGCTACCAATTTGTAAGTATCATTTTAATTATTGATTTTTTTTGTTAATCACATCATGTATGTTCATCTAACATTTTGCATATTTATTATAGAAGTTGGCAATGGGTCATCATCTGACACGAACCAAAGAAGCTTATGGATATCGTCATGGATTGGCTTCACTATTGCAGGACTTAGAGGGACATAGTGCGATCATTTCATGGGAGAATCTTTGATGAGGTAAACTTATAGATTGGTTTCATATTTTTAGTTGTTGTTTATAAATATCATGTCAATTTGTCTCATTTTACGCATATGCTTTGTTGCAGGATTGTAGGTGTAAAGGTTTTGATCCCTTTGAGCATATGTATGGTGGTGCTCTACCACAATTTTGTATTAAACTCATATGTGGCAATGGTGCACCATAATTTTGTATTTGGTTCCTATATGGAAGTGCTTTGTCACATTTTGTATTCGGTTCCTATATGGAAGTGCTTTGCCACACTCTTGTACATGCTTCATTTATGGAATATACAACTTTTTTGTACATGATTCATGGTTCATTTTGCTCATTGCTTTTGTGTCTGATAGTATTTTGATATATGAAATTATGTTTTGGTTGCCATTAGAGTACATATCACATGTACTTTGTTTTCTTTGGGCAGAGTGTATTGTCTTTTGCCAAACAATATCATGGTAATGTTGATGTAGGAAAAGACAACACATTCTACCAAAAAAAAATGTGCAGATATTATCGTCGGTATAAGCGATGGTACTCCGAGGAGGTCGCCGGTATAAGCATCGGTGCTCCCAACAGTGTCATCGATATGGGCATCAGTATGGCATTGAAAATACCGATGCTCATACCGACACCATATCGATGCCTATACTAGCGCTTATATCGGTGCTTTAGTTCTGATGCGTATACCGACAGCTGCACTAACGTCGAGGCCAAAATGCACCCATTCAATTTCCTCAGTAAAAGCCTCGATATATGCTTGATATGTTGTAGTAAAACATGCATAATAGACCTGTTCTGCCTAGACTGATCTTTGTGCAACAAAATAGAGACTAACTCTTCAAATGTTAAGGCATTTGGATTGCCTTTCATTATTAAATGAAGAGTAGAAGCAAAGCTCTGAGATAAGTTGGGAAGACCATTTAGAACAGTCTACAGAAGTGAATTGTCAAGAAGGACTTCATTAGCAGAAATCAATATTTCCTTCAAATCCTTGATCTTTGTCAAAAAACTATCCATAGAATCACTTCCGTTCATGTGCTTACTCTCCAACTATTTTCGGAGGTAAGCAACACGAGCCTCATTCCTAGCCTAATACAATGTGGTAAGTGTATCCCATGCGTCATTAGCTATTCCGCAAATAGCAGCATGAACAGGAATCTATAGAATATCACCATCTTCGACACCATCTGCATTAGCTTTAGTACATGTATTTGTAGTACTTGTGTTCACAGGTGTAATAGGAAGATTTTCAACACCCTGCACAATATTCCATAGTCCTTTTGTGACCAATACATGATGCATCATATAAGCCCACAATGGATAATTGGTATGATCCAACTTATCCTCAATAGCCAACATACAGAATACATCACTCCTTTCAGCCATGGCCCCTAACTGAAAATACCTTGATGCAGAAAAATGATTGTATCTGAAAAAGTTGAATAGAACTACCCAAACAAGTTCTGTTAGATCTGTAGCAGACTTTGAGATGCTTATACTAGCGAACAAAAACTTATATATATCTTTGGCACAAAAAGATGAAATAGCCTACGCAAGCACTGTGATAGTCCTAATCACCTTGAGTATGCACACCAAATTTCATCTGATTCTGAGACTATTGCCGAAGGAGTGTCGACGATGCCCTAGATGAAGCGGTGACCTACTCTGTTACCAATTGTTGGAGTTAGGCATCTGTGGAAGCATGTGAATAGCACAAGGAAGAAGAAGAATCTTGGAGCACAACACACAATCAATGTATTACCACTAGAATGTAGAATGTACAAAGATAAGTAACCCGTTAGGGCAATAGGTGTATATACAAGCCGAGGGCAAAAACCTCTTGAAGAGGGAAAAAAGTGCCCTGATGGTCCTAGTGTGTTCACACACATTACTACCTAAATATATCAACAACATGCACTCATGGTGTCTTTTTGGTCTCATGCTGGACTTTGAGATCGGCCACACATTTAGTTTTCATGTCCACCTCAAGAATCAAACTTGCATACGAAAAAGACACTATAGGCATATAGTGTCTTTTTGGTCTCATGCAGGACTTTGAGATCGGCCACACATTTAGTTTTCATGTCCACCTCAAGAATCAAACCTGCAAAAGTAGATGCAATCCCTGCAACACACTCACACACATGTTGATCATCCCAATGAACCCACATATGAATTTGCATTCTCTAAACCCGTGACCATGAATAAGATGAATTATTACATCTTGTTCCTTTTTTTTTTAAGTTCCAAAAATCGGTACTTTTCCAAGTCCTCTAGCACAAAAATAGTGAAGAATTAGCTTAACCTTGTGACATACAAAAACATTTATCTTTTTGAGCTAAATGATCATGTTATATATGATTCATCTAAAAAAAATCTTCTATTTTAGAGACATTGGCCCTAAAAAATCAATAATTCTAGAGAGAGATGAAAAAAATGAAAAATCTCTTCGTTAATCTACCTTCACGCTATGGAATGAAACATAAAACTCGATAACTACAAAATTTCATTGAAATAAAGTTTTCCTAATAAGAGCACTGTACATTCCTCTCATACAACACTTTCATAAGAATGTATATGCAGAGACAAAAAGAGAGAGAGAGAGAGAGAGAGAGTTTTATTATCTGTTTTCAATTTTACAAACAATTCTGATCTGCCCAAATGCACCACCCAAATATCACGCAAGCATGGGTAGAACACTTAGAACCTATTACGAATGGATAGAGCCTATTAGTAAAGGATGGCTTAAAAGTGAAATGAGGAGATGGTTTTGAACTGATATAATGTTGTTATAGCACAAAAGCCCCTTGCCGCTAGTAGTAGAATCGATTGCCAATGCCTAGAGGCCAAAGAAATGAATCTCTCAAGAGCAGCATTTTCAATGCATCTCGAGGATGAGGAGATTACCTAGGGATGGAAGTCTTGCAGCAGCCCCCCCCCCCCTCTGGGCCTTGAAGGAGAGGAAAACAACGTAACCATTGAAGTTGCACTACTAGAAATGGCCTCGTTTTGATATGTCATAAGAGCTTCAAATTATACTCATTTAATTTACGTTTCCTTAGGAATATTGTTTTATTTCCAAAGAATTTTTTTCTTATAAAATAAGAATGAGAACAATGCCAGGTTAAGGAGAGATTCAAAGGAGGCTAGTGAGCCTTTAGTCCCTTTTGTGTTGGATCTATTCTCTTTTAATATTGTTATTCTTAGAAACCAACATCCTCCAATCTTTAAGTGGTGGAATACTCCTTTAGGGGGTTCCGTACTCATTAACCTAATCAATCTAGAGGGTTCTCTATGGACCATTCTTTCTTAGGCCCATGGAAGTTGGTTTTTCTTGCTCGATTTTGAATAGGAGTTCACCTTTGATGAGGTTCCAAAGTGTTGTTGAGCAACCTATGTAATTGGTTAGGAAAATTTTCTTCCATCTATTTTGCCTCTTAGCACTCCCTTCCAAACAAAAGTGCTCTTTGGGTAGGGGAAGAAAACGTTCCCAATGTCTCCATGAAAATATATATGTTTCTTTTCAATAACCTCAATCATTGATATCTACTCTTCCACATTAGCATGACTTAATTTACAAATACAATGAAGGGTGGACATAACATCCATGGCACCCCCTTGAATCCCGTAAGGTAGGGGTTCGATGCATATAAATAACTAGGATAGAGAACTCAAAGGTCCATCTAGGTAGACACTCCAAAGAGATGGTTCTATGGCCAAACAAGATAACTAACTTGAATTGGGTATCCCGAATACCAATTGGTCCCCCAAAGGGGCTCGTTTAACATCTCACCACCAACTCGTGGGGGCACCCACTTGCAACTTAAAAAAAGATTTCTCTCTTATATCATTTTATCTAAAATTCATTTAAGATTTAATGCGTGCATTTCCTTCAAGATTCCGCATGTGCTGGATTGAGAGTTAATCAAAGTTATATGAAGCTATTCATCATCACATGTAAATAAAAATAACCGAAGAATAGTTTATTTTTTGAGAATGGAGAAAAGGAAACATCAGGCAGCTGAACCATATGAATAGCATTTGTATCATGCTTAGTTCAAGGGAAGGAGTTAGCAAGCTAACTAAGCATGATACGTATAAGGTAACTAAGCATGATACATATAAGTTCTATCTAACTATTCAAACATCCCTAAGTTCCAACACTAATGTTATATCAAAAGAAGACATTTTCGTGTTCTCTAACAAATTAAAGAAAAGATCAGATGCAATAATAAACTTAAATTTTGAGAAAACTTTCAACCTCCATGAAGATTTATACTTAGACATTCTTTAAAAAATATAATATGTAAGAAGTAACATTCTCCGATAACCCAAAAATCTTTATCTTCAGACTTTTATATGAGAAGTTCAAGAAATATCTCTAAAGAAACATTTTTTCTCATATGGAAAGAAATTCTTTAGTGTTAATTGAAAGTTACATAAGAATCTAATATACTTCTTGTGAAGCGAAAGAGTGATTTTTACAATACGAAATTTATAAATATATAGGGTAGTCATTATATAGTTCTACACTATAGGAGTCTTTTTATTTCACATTAATGCATCAAACACTAAAATGGATGGTTTTTAATTCCAAACTTTTCCATATAGTAGCATAAAAATACACCACTAATCATCTCAATACTTCATTGAATGGAGACATTCCATTCTACTTAGAGTAAAATCCAAAAATATTATTTTTTATCAATTATATAATATATATAATAACAATCAACATAACTTTCTAAACATTATAACCTATTTTTTATGGAGAAAACTAGCAATTAAGATTGAATTATATAGCCTATGCAATCTTTGCTCATCAAATGGCTTTTTCTTAGTACACAAAAACAGTAGCATTTTTAGCCTAAAATGAAAAGATAGAACCTGTTGCTTAAGGTTGTCTAAAGAAAATTTTATTTTTTAAGATCTTGATTAATACTTTATTAAACAAACAACTCATATTCATACCATCACGTTAAAGAATAATTCATAGGTAACAAAATTCTCGTTGCACTTTTGAGATTTCTTTTATATCATAGTTGGAACCCCTAAAAATATCTAATTCTAAATAAAAGGTGTTTACATACGTAAACTAAGAAATTTTAATGCATTAGAACATCGAAATTGGGGAGATAATGTTTCCATTAAAAATCCATTCAAACTGAAAATACTTTAATTTTTGTGATGATACTAAAAATAGCATCAAAAAATTCATAGATTAATTTTAATTCTTTCTCAAGAAATTTTTTAAATATCTAACCGTCGTTATAACATCTTTCATATTGAAATTTCTAACGTGTTGCTTATAATAATTCTAAGAATTCATCAAATAATTTTGTTTTCTAGGACACTAAAGTTTCCAAGAACACAAATGTTCAAGTACAACACTAATGTTAACCAAGTAAGAGTGTGATGGTACATTGAAGAGAAAAGTACCAAAGGGACCACCCAAATATCACAGAAGCATGGGTAAAACACTTGGAACCTATTAGAACACTTGGAACCTATTAGGAATGGATATATCTCAAATCAACACTAAGGATATAAGCTCGTAAAGGATCGGCCAAAAGTGAGATGAGGAGAGGTTTTGAACTGATATAATGTTGCTATAGACGAAAATTCCCTTTCCACTAGGAGTAGACTTGATTTCCAATTCCTACAGTCCACATAGATCAATCTCTGAAGGGTAGCATTTTCAATTCATCTTGAACCAATGAAATTGCACTACTAGAAATGCCTCGTTTTGATATGTCATAAGTGCTTTAAATTACACTCATTTGATTTAACTTTCCTTAGGAATATTGTTCTATTTCCAAAGAATGTTTCTTTTAAATAAGAATGATAATAGTACAACATTAAGGAGGGATTCAAAGGAGGCTAGTGAGCCTTTATTCCCCTTTGTGTTAGATATATTCTCTTTTAATCTTGTTATTCTTAGACAACAATATCCTCCAATTTTTGAGTGGTGGAACATTCTTTGATAGGCCCATCAAAGTTGGTAGTCAATTCTGTTGGGTGTGTGTAGAAGTGTGAGAGACACATGAGAAGCACACACAAGGAGCACAAATGTAGCAAGATACATGGAGAAGACGGATGGCTGGAATAGCTCTCTCTATTAATGATGAACTGAACTGAAGTAAGAGTTGAATAATATCTCTAAGTACACACTACCACCACATATGAATGAATCATGTATGTGGTAACATGGGGAAAAGACCTCTAGCTAGCACTAGAGTAAAAAGTGCCCATGTATCGGGAAAAGGCTCACATCAAAGCTACTCAATGAACACATAAGTGTAATAAACCCCCATGGAGTGAATGATGTGAACACATACAGGGAGTGATAGATCAGCCCCACAAGGTAATAAGCCTAAAGCTTTGTGAAAAGCTTCAAACATTTCCCATGGAAGAGCTTTGGTGAATATGTCTGCCACATTATCTTATGCAAGCACATATAGCAAATGAATATCTCTTGCATGACACATAGTGATAATGCACCTCAACATGTTTGGTACGTGCATGAAACACTTGGTTTTGTGCAACAACCAATGCACTCTAACTATCAGCGAGAATATGTGTAGCAACATCAATCTCCATGCAAATATCCATCAATAGGCATCTTAGCCATATACACTCCACTATAGTTGTGAAAATCACCCTGTACTCAACTTTAGAACTCCATGTTGGCACTATAGGTTGCTTCTTACTTGACCAAGATATGCATGTCTCCATGGAAAAAGTAATTAACACTAGTGGACACGTGAGTATCATAACAGCCAGCCCAATCACTATGTTTAAAAGCATACAAGCATGGCTGAATATCTCTGCCATAAAAGATAACTAAGCTCAAAGTGCCTCAAAGATATCTAAATACATGTTTCACCACTTGCCAATGCTTAGTGCTAGGGATATGCATGAATTGACTCAACTGGAAAACCGCATACTATATATCCGGCCATGTGTTGCATGCATATATAAGACATCCCACAGATTGCTGATAAAGAGAACTGTCAAATGCATCACTGGAATCCTCAACAGAGAATCTAAATCCTGTCTCAACTGGTGTGGAAGCTGTCTTGCAATCCTCAAAGTCAAAATGTGGAAGTAGTTTTTCAACATACTTTCCTTGATGCATAACAATTCCCCCCTCAACGGATAAAAATTGGATGCCAAGATAGTAGCTCAAAAGACCAAGATAAGTGACATCAAAAGTATGCTGCAAATTAGCCATAAGAATCTCAAGTTTTGCATCACATGACCTAGTCAAGGGTATGTCATCGACATAAAGAACAAGCATTGTAAGATCAGCCCCGTCTTTGCATACATAGAGTGTGCTTTCAATTGGACTACATGTGAGACCAAGAGCAATCAAGTGCTTATGGATTTTGTCATACCATGCACATGGAGCTTTCTAGAGACCATACAAGGCTTTATGCAAGTGAAAAACCATATGCTCTTGCGCTTTCATAACAGATCTAGGAGGTTGCTTCACATAGACCTCTTCTTGCAAATCACCATTCAAGAAAGTTGTTTTTATGTTCAACTAATGCACTTTCCAACCTCGATGGGTAGCCAATGCAACCACGGTATGCATGCTAGTCATGCATGAATTACGTGCAAAAGTTTCCTCATAGTCAATGCCATATTGTTGCACATATCCTTTGGCAACCAATCTTGTAAACCCACTTTGTACCAATGGTATTCTTTCCTTTTTGCAATTCACATAACTCCCAAATACCATTCCTATGTATGGAATCCATTTTTGATTGCATAGATCTCATCCAATGTGGATCATCATATGCATCTTCAAACGTAAGTGGATCTTCATTACATGCTATTGCAATAAGAGAGTAATCCACAAAATTAGTTGATGCATGGCAAGAGCTTGATCTTGTTCTACTAAGTAAAGGTGCACTCAATTTGCTATTCTTCAAAGTTTGTTTCAGCCACTTTGGCATAGCTTGTGCACTCTGGATAGACATGTGTTCATTATGTAATACATCATCAACATGTACATCATGCATGTACTGAATATCATGCTCATTTTCATCCATATTTTGTCGAAAATGTCAGCCACATGTGGTTGGAAATTTCCAGCAGTTTTGACAATTTTTTGCTGAACATTTATAGCCATGATTAGCTAGAAATTCTCTATATTTTCAGCCCTATTTGGCTGGAATTTTTAGCCCTTTGAGGCCCAGTTGGCTGATCTACATGCCCATAGTCAAGAACACCATTTTGGAACAAAGGCATGAGTGTATCGAACACATCTTCTGAGCTAATTGTTGGCTGTTTTTTGCATTCAAGTAGAGCGAAAACTACATTTTTAGAAAATACTACATCTCCACTCACAATAATTGTGTTCATCAATGGATGGTACAAATGATATCCCTTACTTTCAGCACTATAACCAACAAATATACGTTTTTTTGCCTTGTCATTTAGTTTGTGATGTTGTTGTGATGGCACAAGAGCATATGCCAAACAACCAAACACACACATATAACTAACCATTGGCTTATGACCATTCCAAGGCTCATAAGGAGTAATGAATCTCATTGCTTTTGTAGGGTAGCGATTCAACACATAGTTTGCACACATGACTGCTTCCATCCAAAACTTATCAAGAATGTGCTTTCCTTCAACCATACATCATGCCATTTCAAGGAGTCTTCTATTTTTTCGTTTGGAAACAGCAATTTGCTAAGGTGTATATGGCACTGAACATTGGTGTGAAATACCTCTTTCATGAAGAAAAGCATTAAACTCATGTGACATGTAGTAGTCACCACCATGATCCATGCGTAGAGTCAAAAGCTCTTGTCAAGCAACATTTTCAGCCATAGCTAAAAATGCTTTGAAGCAAGAAAATACCTCATTCTTTTCTTTCATAGGATACACCCATGTATGGCGAGTAGCATCATCAATGAGGGTAACAAAATATACATGCTTTCCAAAATATGGAGTCTTGACGGGACCACATACATCACTCTGAACAAGATGCAATTTTCTTATAGTGTGTGTGACACTATGTTTTGGAAAAGAACAGCATTTTTCCAAGAATGGAACCTTCACATGCATGCTTTTCAATGGACTCAAGTGTTGGCAAACCAATAACCATGTCCTTCATTTGCAAGTAAAGCAAACTATTGAAGTTTAAGTGACCAGAACGAGCATGCCAAAGCTCCATTTCAGCCATGGAAGAAGTATGAGCAAGCAAGGCATTTGAGGCAACCCTGTTGTATGTATCCATGGGATACAAACCATTACATAATGTATCGGACATCATGACAGTATCACCATTGCTAAGATCATGAACCATATACTTATCATCAACAAAGTGTACATGAAGTCCAGCTTTGGCAATCAACATGATTGAAATTAAGTTCTTCTTTATACCAGGTACATACAATGTATTTTTCAAGAGAATCACACTCCATTTGCAGCCATAAGCTCAATTTCTTCTACTCCAATGATAGGATAAGAGGCACTGTTTGCACACACCACATGTCCTCCTTTGGGTGCATCTTTCAAAGATACAAAAAATCTTTTGCATGATGTTATGTGCTTTGAAGCACCATTATCAAAGAACCAATCCGAATCATCCTCACTCACAAACATACATTTAGAATGCAAAGATGCATCATGATGACATGTAACAACACATGCTTTATAATCTTGACCCATGTTAGAGTTATCATTCTTTGCATTTGCTGAATTTTCAGCAATAGACCTATCACATTCTTTCTTCTTTTCATTGCGTTTAGCAAGCTTTTTACACTCATCAATAGTATGACCAGCCTTGCGGCAATATTTGCATCTCTTCTTCTTTTGTAAATCACCATCATTAGAGGAATGAGTGGAAGAGGAAGGTTGATGCTTTGGTTTTGATGAACCCAAAGTTGAACCATACTTTCTTTTCCCCTTTTGTGAGATAGCAAGTGCTTGCGTTCCCTCAATGAAACCACTCCTATTTACTCAAGATTTCTCTCTTGCAAAAGAAGAGACACAACCTCATCGAATGCATACATATTAGGATTCCCTTTCGCAACCAAATGGAGAGTAGTAGCAAAGCTTTGAAAGGATTCTGATAATCCTTTTAACAATGTAGAAATGAGTGACGCATCTAGAAGGATCTCATCTATGTTTGCCAATTGCTCTTTCAAGTCCTTGGTGCGTGTCATATATATGCATACACATCCACCAAATCATTTTCAGCCATAAATACATCCTCAAGTTGCTTCCTCAAGTATGCAACACGTGCTTCATTATGCACGACATAGAAAGAAGCAAGAGTTTCCCATGCCTGTCTTGATGTAGAACATGATTGAATGTGTGGAATTATATGATGCTTCATAGAAATTCCAATCAATGCATGAGTTTAAGCATCTTTTCCATCCCATCTAATTTGCTTGTGTATAGGTGGAGAAGGAGAAGCCACTATACTTGAAGAAGAAGCTCCACCTCTGATAGTAGATTGTGAAGTAGAAGAGCATGTCGGTCTTCGATCTACATCTACCACTATGTTCCAAAGTCTTTTTGCAATAAGAACATGCTTCATCATGTAAGACCACATTGGATAGTTGGTCCCATCAAGCTTATCTCCAGCTTGAAGCATGCCAAAGAAGTCAATTCTGGCCGCCATTTCACTTAAGAACAAGAATGTGATAAAATCTTTACTTCGACGAAAGTTGAAATGGATGTTGAATTTCAGCTCATAAACCGTGACTCTGATGGCCATTCTAACTGCATGAATGGCTTCAAAATGGAGGTAGTACCCCAAATTATCTGGTGGAAGTGTTTCTTGGCTGCTGAAATTCACTCTTCTATGCTCCGAAGTTAATTTGCACTCTCAAAAGTGCACGTGCGCCATGATGCGAAAAAAAGAAACTTGAGAAGGAGCTAAACCTCCTTTGATACCACCGTTGGTTCTATGTAGAAGTGCAAGGGACACACGAGAAGCACATACAAGGAGCACAAATGTAGCTAGACACATGGAGAAGACGGATAGCTGGAATAGCTCTCTCTATTGATGATGAACTGAACTGAATTAAGAGCTGAATAATATCCCTGAGTACAAAATACCACGACATATAAGTGAATCATGTATCTAGTAACATGGGGAAAAAACCTCTAGCCAGCACTAGAGTAAAAAGTGACCATGTATAGGGAAAAGGTTCACATCAAAGCTACTCGAGGAACACATAGGTGTAACACATTTTTCTATCTCAATTTTGAAGAGGATTTCACTTTTGATGGGGTTCCAAAGTATTCTTGAGTAACCAATGTACTTGGTTAGGAGAGTTTGTTTTCATCTATTTTGCTCCTTGGTACTGCTTTCTAAGCACAACTCCTCTTTGGGTAGGAGATGAAAAGGTGTCCAATGTCTACATGAGAATATACATGCTTTTTTAGTAACTTCAATCATTGACATCTTCTCTTCCATTTCAGCATGAATTAATTTACAAATACAATGAAGGGTTAACATAGCATCCATGGCAGCACTTTGAATCTCATAAGGTAAGGGTTTGATGTATATGAATGAGTGGGATAGAGAGCTCAAAGGTCCATTTAAGTAGACACTCGAAAGAGATGGCCTTAAGGCCAAACAAGGTAAGTGACTTGAATTGGGTGGTCGGAATATCAGGTGTTCCTCTGAAGGGGTTGGTTTAACATCTCCCCACCAACTCCTGAGGGGCATCCACTTGCAACTTAAAAGGATAAAACCCTACCCAAGCTTTGAAAAGCGAATGGCCCCACCAACTGAGCTAACACACATGGACTCCTAGATAATATAGTTTTTTATTTTTTTAATGGAGGTTCAGTCGAAGCCTACTCCTCAAGCTTTAGCTTTGAAATTGCGAGTATACAAGTGAACGGGCATGGTACCCATGGACCCCCTATCCCACAAAGCGAGGATTAGACTGCCCGAAGGCGACACAAGAGAGGATTTCCTGAAGGCAACTAGATTCAACTAGATACAACGTGGTTATAGTGGCCTTAGGCCACAAGGTGCCTTGCCATAAATGGGGATCGAATCTTTGCCCCCACCTCAAGAGGAAGAAGGCCCATCCAACCAAGCCACCCTTCATAATACTATTGAATGATATATTATGCTAATCATTTATGAAATCAACGGACACTGACCGGGTAGAAAATGGTTCCATGGAGAAAATATGAGGTGCGATAGATATTCTACAAAATATTTGTATTTGTAATTTTCAATGTTGATTAGCTGACTCAATCTTGATTAGCATATGCACTCATTAACTCCATACATCTCGATTTTTCAACATTTAACTTGAAAAACTTACAGCATCAGATGCCATTATGTCATCTTTCTAACGAAGAAACAGACCCGGATATTTAAAGATTATTGAAGCTTCTCATTAAAAAGTTACCATTAACTTGGGACACAAAAAAGGAGTCATAGATTGTAAACGAAGCATAAATACGTAAAGCCTGATACGTAGGTATGTCTTATTTATGTTTGATGTGTTTATGTAGGTTGCATGTAGACGTATGTGAGCTCGTGCAATGGGGATGGAGCTTATGCGATGGGGATAGTTCTTACAAACGCCTTCCTCTTTGGGACTTTGACCACCAGGACGCCAGCTTCTACGTCAAACGCCCTGATCTGCGAAGTCAGAACATCCTGAGGGAGCTGAAATGTACGTCGAAAGGCTCCTGTGGGGCGCTCTTTTGTGTGCCATTTTCCCGGAAAATTCCTCTCTGGAGGAAATTCTCCACTAATCTGGAGATGAATGTCGTCGATGATGTCCAGCGTTACATCCTTGACTGTCAATCCTGTAGATAAATAGCGTTAGCATGGATGGTGTATAGCGACAAAGACATTGTATGCGTGCAGCATGGAAAATGTATGGGGGGCTACAGGAGCAAAGGTTGCCGCCGCCCTCATGCGCTCTGTTGAATCTATGTGCGCGTCTTGAGGGAATGCTGAGTGTTCTTCTGATTTATGGAATCGGGCTTCGATCTACACAACACAACAGAACAACGCGTGCACCTAACGGGGAACTGTTCTCGCACCTGGGACGTCAAAAATGAAGAAGTGGGAATCGGAGTCTTCGGTCCAATCAGCAGCTACTTGGCGGAAAGTGATCGAGGATAGCACCTGCTTTCGTGAGCCCGACATCTCTCTCTCTCCTCCTATCCGGACGATATTTTTAGTCCTCGAGGCTTCTTATATGCTCTCTCTCTCTCTCTCTCTGTCTGTCTGGGCGACTATTCAGCCACACTCCAAGATTAAGCATATCAATCCGTTCCGCGCCATGTTCAGAGATTTCTCTGCTACATACAGTTCTCTAGTAAATTTTGCGATCAGATCTCACATTTTTAGATTCTTTTAGTATTTTATATAGGACCTTGCAGTATTCCGTAAATTTCCTGTAAGACACAAAGCTTGATGTCTGTTTGTGTGTGCATGCGTGTGTGTTGATGTGAGAGAGAGAGAAAGAGAGAGAGAGAGAGATTTTACTTCACTTTTTAAGTAGCACGGCCATTCTGAGCAGGATCCTCGCGCGATCGGGAAGGAGTCAATTTTACGCAATCCTTTTTGAATTCCGTATTCGGAAAATATAAAGGAAATGTACAGATACCAAGAAAGAATCTAATCGTTTGTAATTTTGTTTCCCTTTTTGTAAAGAGTGTTGGAGCAAGTCTATGACAAGCTTAAGTATTGACATGAGTCCCACAAAGTCATAGAAGAAACTTTAAAATGAAGACTATGTAAAGTTCACTTGTGAACTACCTCTTGTAACTTTTGAAGAGTTTACTTAATGCAAAAGTGAAAGAATCTTAAGTGGTTGAGTCCACTTGATCAAAAAGGGAAAGAGGAGCCACGAATTCGTGATTTGTGGTAGGTAGAGAATCAAATCAATCACTAATTGATTGAAGAGTGATTGAGGGAAGTTAGCCTCCCAAACTCAACTATAAATAGATGGCAGCTTTAGTCGTGGTTAGATAGACCTATGTGAAGACCTCCAAGAGCTGAACTTTATGCCATATCAAGGTATGATTACAAGGCACATATATGTATCAGTAAGTCCATTGTATTGTACAAGCAATATACTTTGATTTTCATGATCATTTGAGTTCATATTTCCATGTTCTTGTGAAGTGTACTACTCACTGCCATATCTCTCAGTTTTCTCACTCAGATTGCAGAGATGGTTTCTATGAGCTTGGTGCATCATTTTCAGTGATTTAACTTGGTAAAGTTATCTCTATAAGTCTACTATATGCTCATCCGATTTTCATTTCATTTGGATATTGCAATCTTCAGCTATGTTTAGTTGAAGGCAACACTGTCTATCATTTTTACTTCTCTGTCAGGTACCCGACTTTTTTACGCATCTTGTCAGAGTTGTTTCTCAGTGTATATTTATCCAAATTCAATGATTTAAAGCTTGTTAGATTTAGCTTACTGTCTAGTATAAGCATACTAACGTTCATAATCATTGGATTCTTAAATCTGGAGTTATGTTCATTTTTCTACTCACTGGTCTCAAACTGTAGCAGCCCGTGAAAATCGGGATGATGTCATCACTTGTTAAACGTCATTCTCAGTGGGTGGTTCATTACTTTTGATGCGATTACTCTTGAAATTTAGCTCTTTAAGCTAAGTAGACTTCCCCAAGAGGAATTAAGTTAATTGCTACTATGCTCAGAGAATTATGCAAAACACTGGACAGGTGTATGAACCAAAATAGCAAGTTCTTCACCTCTGAGCTAACTCCAACTTTCTGTTTTGATCTATCTTTTTGTGAGTGATCTTTCAAGGTACATAGGGTGTCTAATACATCTATTGGCAAGCTAAAAGGGCCCACCACATACTCCTGGAGTTCATTTGGCTGGTGTAGATCAAGGATTTTGCAACACTCTTCATCTTCAAGCACATACCTATCCATCTCTTCATAGTGGTATCAGAGCAAGGTTGGACAACATGGCAGATGGATTTCCTTCATCAATTGATAAATTGGACAGAGGTAACTACTCAGCTTGGTCATTAAGAATGGAAGCTTATCTCCAAGGTAGAAGTCTATATGGTTATGTGGCTGGAGATGAAGTTATGCCAAGTTTCAGGAACAAAAGTCAACCAACACAAGAAGAGCAAGAAAGATTGAGCACATGGTGCTCCAAGGATGCACTTGCAAGGTCTTATCTCCTCATCTCTATCTCAGATTTTTTGTTGCCTCACATTAGAAGTTGTAAGACATCTCAGGAAGTGTGGGATGCACTTGAAGCCTTCTTCTCTTCAAGTACTAAAGCTAGGAAGCATCAACTATGGCTGGATTTCACAACTCTCAAGAAGGCTCCGAAAAAAAATGTGACTGATTTTGTCACAAAGCTCAAGGACATAGCAGATGAGTTGAGAAGCATTGGAGAGGTAATAGATGAAGAGCAAATTGTAAGGCAGGTCATCAATGGCTTGAAGGCAGATGACAAGTGGGAAGCATTCACCACAGCTATGGATTTGTACATGGACATGCATGTACCTGATTTCAATACACTCATTGGACAACTACTTACTCAAGAGGAAAAGCTTATCAAAAATGGAGAAAGCTCTAAAGGTAATCAATCTTCAATTTTATACACTAATAAAAGCAAGTCCAAAGATAACAAAGGAAAGGCAAAGAAAGTGGATGATGAAGCAAGTACATATCAAGTTAACTATGCAGGTAGAGGACGACAGGGCAGAGGTAGAGGAAGAGGAGGTAGACAAGGCAGGGGGAGATCCCAAGTCTCCAACTCATGTTCTATTATCATACAACTGAAAATTGCTTTAGGAATTCCAGGAATCAAAGAGGAAGAGGATACAATAGAGGAAGTTATGGCTACTCAAGAGGAAGGTTCAACAATTAGCATGGCAACTACAACAAATACAATCATTCAAACTATCAAGGAGGCTACAAAGGAAGGAGAGAATTCAATAACTACATAGAAGACTCAAACAAAGAGGATTCATTATTGATCATGAACATGGCTATGCCACAAGGTAAATCTGATGAGCATGTTTTCTACATAGATTCACGTTGTTCAAACCATGTGGCATGAAATGTGGCACTCCTATCAGATTTATAAGATCCAAGGAATAAGCATGAGGTACAAACAGGAGATGATATAAGACATCTTGTGGAGAAAATAGGCAATGTCAAAGCACCTGATGGAAACATCAACCTACTCAGTAAGGTACTCTATGTCCCTACCATTACAAAGAATTTGATAAGTGTTGGGCAAATAGTAGAGAAAGGGTTGCAAGTGAGGTTCACAAAAGCAGGAGCATTTGTTGAAGATCCAAGTCAAGGATTCAGAAGAATTGCAAAAGGTGAAAAGACAGGTAGATTGTTCACATTTGAATTACAAGACACTAGAAACATTGCTCTCTTTAATTATGGTAGTCATACACTCACAGAATTGGAAGTATGGCACAAAAGGATAGCACATATTGGTGAAAGGTCATTAAAGCAAATTTGCAAGGACCAAAGTGTACTCGGAATCCCTAATTGGTCAAAACAACATATGATTTATAAGTGTAGTGCATGTCAATTTGGAAGGTCTCACAGGTTACCATTCATGAAGAAAGGTTATATACATGGAGATCTCTTGGAGTTGGTTCATACAGATGTATGGGGACCTAGCAAGGAAGCTTCAATATCTGGATCAAGGTATTATGTCTCCTTTATTGATGATTGCAGCAGATGGACTATCCTATTCTTTATGAAACACAAAGATGAAGTTTTTTCATGTTTCAAAAGATATTTGGCTCTTGTGGAGAATCAAACAGGTAAATCACTAAAAAGGCTAAGGTTAGATGGAGGGGGAGAATACTTCTCCCATGAGTTTGATTCTTTTTTTCAAGAAAGCGGAATCAAAAGAGAGGTAACTACAAGGTACACTCCTGAGCAAAATGGAGTGGCAGAGAGGAGGAGTAGGACAATTGTTGAAGCTGCATGGTCCATGTGAAATGAAAAGCATTTGCCTAATTATCTATGGGTTGAGGCTGTATCTACAGCCACTTACTTGATTAACAAGTTGCCTTCAAAATCCCTTGATGGGATGACTCCATATGAGGCTTGGAATGGAAGAAGACCAAGCTTAGATCATTGTAAAATTTTTGGATGTATTTCTTTTGCTCATGTTCCTTCACAGGTTAGAGGCAAGATGGATCCAAAGGCAGAAAGGTGTGTATTTATTGGATATGACAACAATCAAAAGGGTTACATGTTATACAACCCTACCAACAAAGGATTCTTGGTAAGCAGAGATGTAGTTTTTTATGAAAACAATTCATGGTATGAAGATTCATGCAGGAAGGCCAATTTACCATATGATCTTGAAGAAGATTTTCCAAAGCTTGGTAGAGAAAAACCGAAGAATGAAGAACAAGACACCTTAGAGGATGATGAAGAATCTCAGATGGAAAAGATCAAAGCATGGAAGTCTAAAGGTAAAGCAAAATTGTAGGAACTTGGACATGAGGTAGAATCATCACATCATGGCCTAAGAAGATCTATGAGGGAAAAGAAAAAACCAGAAAGGTATGGGTTTGACACCTCATTAGTAACTAAACATTCTATCTACATAGCACAGGACATAAACCAAGAGGAGCCATCATCATTTGAAGAGGCCGAAGCAAAAACAGAATGGAAGCATGCAATGAAGGAAGAGATTGAAGCACTTGAGGAAAACAACACTTGGGATTTGATGCCCATGACTTCATCCATGAAGGTAATAGGCTCAAGATGGGTCTATAAACTCAAGAAGAATTCTGATGGTTCCATTAATAGGTATAAAGCAAGGCTTGTAGCAAAAGGCTTTGCACAAACTCAGGGAATTGATTATGAGGAGACCTTCTCTCCTGTGGCAAAGATGCCTATTATTAGGGTTTTGCTTAGTATTGCCTCTTCCATGAATTGGAAGATACTTCAACTAGATGTAAAGAATGCATTCTTGAATGGTTAGATAACAGAAGAGGTATATATGGCACCACCATCTGGTTTTGAGAATCAAGTTTATCATGATTATGTGTGTAAACTTAACAAAGCATTGTATGGTCTCAAGCAAGCTCCAAGAGCTTGGAATTTTAGACTTGTTTCATTCTTGTAGGACAAAGGCTTTCAACCAAGCAAGGCAGATCCTTCACTCTTTATCAAAAAGAGTAACTCTGAGGCCATCTACTTATGTGTATATGTAGATGATATTATATTGACAGGAAATGATGCAGATGGTATGAAGAAGATCAAAGATCAGATGAGAGAAGAGTTCAAGATAAGTGATTTGGGTTCACTTACCTACTTCCTAGGTTTGGAAGTTGTCTATAAAGATCATGGTTTGTTTCTCACTCAAAGAAAGTACATTAAGGACATGTTGGCAAAATTCAAGATGCAAGATTGTAAGATTGCAGGTACTCCAATGGAGTTCAATCACAAATTAAGCTCACATGAAGGTGAACTCATAGAGGACATCACATCATATCAAAGTATGGTGGGTAGTCTCAACTATGCCACATTGACAAGAGTAGATATATGTTACAGTGTGAGTGTGCTAAGTCAATTTATGCACACACCAAGGAAACCACATATGGATGCTGCCAAAAGGATTCTCAAGTATCTCAAAGGAACCATAAATGAAGGACTTTATTATCCTTATGTATCTGGTTTAGGTTGAAGCTAGTTTCTGATGCATATTGGGATGGCTCCAAAGAAGATAGAAGGAGCACTTCAGGTTATCTTACCTTTGCAGGTTCAAAGCTTATTTCATGGTCATCCAAGAAGCAACCCACAGTTGCTCTCTCTTCTACTGAAGCTGAATACAGAGGTCTTGCCATAGCTACACAAGAAGCTATGTGGATGAAGACATTATTCAAAGATCTTGGATTGGAGTTTGGAACTCCAACTATCTTTGGTGACAATATGACTTCTATTCATTTGGCTGCTAATCCTATTTTTCATGCAAGGACTAAACATATTGAAGTTCATTATCACTATGTACGAGAGAAGGTTCTAAGAAAAGAGATTCAAATATCATATGTGTCCACTCATCAACAATGTGCAAATATTCTAACCAAAGCATTGGATGGTACAAAACTTTGCAAATTCAAGGCTATGATTGGTTTACAGGTAATCTTGGAAGATTGAAGACCTCAAGCATACTTGGCTTGAGGGGGAGCTGTTGGAGCAAGTCTATGACAAGCCTAAGTATTGCCTTGAGTCCCACAAAGTCATAGAAGAAGCTTTAAAATGAAGACTATGTAAAGTTCACTTGTGAACTACCTCTTGTAACTTTTGAAGAGTTTACTTAATGTAAAAGTGAAAGAATCTTAAGTGGTTGAGTCCACTTGATCAAAAAGGGAAAGAGCAGCAACGAATTCGTGATTTGTGGTAGGTAGAGAATCAAATCAATCACTAATTGATTGGAGAGTGATTGAGGGAAGTTAGCCTCCCAAACTCAACTATAAATAGATGGCAGCTTTAGTCGTGGTTAGATAGACCTATGTGAAGACCTCCAAGAGCTGAGCTTTATGCCATATCAAGGTGTGATTACAAGGCACACATATGTATCAGTAAGTCCATTGTACTTTACAAGCAATATACTTTGACTTTCATGATCATTTGAGTTCATATTTCCATGTTCTTGTGAAGTGTACTACTCATTGCTGTATCTCTCAGTTTTCTCAGTCAGATTGCAGAGATGGTTTCTCTGAGCTTGGTGCATCATTTTCAGTGATTTAACTTGGAAGAGTTAGCTCTATAAGTCTAATATATGCTCATTGAATTTTCATTTCATTTGGGTATTGCAATTTTCAGTTATGTTCAGTTGAAGTCAACATTGTCTGTCATTTTCACTTCTCTGTGAGGTACCCGACTTTTTTACGCATCTTGTCAGAGCTGTTTCTCAGTGTATATTTATCTGAATTCATTTCTTTAAATCTTGTTAGATTCAACTTAATGTCTAGTATAAGAATACTAATGTTCATAATCATTGGATTCTTAAATCTGGAAATATGTTCATTTTTCTGCTCACTGGTCTCAAACTGTAGCAGCCTGTGAAAATCGGGATTATGTCATCACTTGTTAAACATCATTCTCAGTGTGTGGTCCATTATTTTTTATGAGATTACTCTTGAACATTAGATCTTTAAGTTAACTAGACTTCCCCAAGAGGAATTAAGTTAATTGCTGCTGTGCTCAGAGAAGTATGCAAAACACTAGACAAGTGTATGAACCAAAATAGCAAGTTCTTCACCTCTGAGCTAACTCCAACTTATCTGTTTTGATCTATCTTTTTGTGAGTGATCTTTCAAGGTACATAGGGTGTCTAATACATCTATTGGCAAGCTAAAAGGGCCCACCACATACTCTTGGAGTTCATTTGGCTGGTGTAGATCAAGGATTTTGCAACACCTCTTCATCTTCAAGCACATACCTATCCATCTCTTCACAAAGAGGAATAAAAAGAAATTATAGAGTAGGAATTAGATCATCGATGTAGGGTTATATTCAGTGGTGAGGAACAGATGGATGCCATAGTTTTTTCACTCTACCTATCACATCAAGGAGCTTCATCTCCTAAGTTTCAAGTTGTGGAAATGTGAGGATGATATGATTTCTATGAAAGAATGGTGTGAGTAAAGGTGATTTATAAAAGCTCGTAGTGACTTATAAGGTCTCTCTCCTACAAATTCCAACCTCAAAAATAATCTTTTTAGCTCTATTTATACTTTTTCTACTAGTGTCTGGTTAGTTTCACACACAATGTCTAAAATAATCAAAGAATATGCTCCATATCTATATTGGGGGAACTAATGAGGTCCAAAAAATATGGAAATTTGTATGTAGGTTCTAGCTAAGATCGACAACCATGAGGACTCATCAACTTGCAGGAAATGGAGACTTCGATTAGATTGGGTTTTGTATGTGCAAGTGTAATGATAAAAATCATTGTTTTGAGTTGTGAAAAATATGAATTATTACATTACCACTTATCTCCGTGGTAGCTCATGCATATGTGGCTCAAATATCTCTTGGTTGATTTGGGTGTTGGTCACTCTTCTGCCACCACACTCTTCACTAACAGTCAAAGCATAGTGGTAGGTGGGAGGAACCCTCTTTTCCATGGTCCAAGAAAGCACATTGAGGATCATTATCATTCTGTCAAGGAGAGGTTCTCTACTTGAGGGATTAGTTGCACATATCTGCCTACACAAGATAAGGTTGTAGACCTATTGACAAAGTCTCTATCTAGGGATAAGTTTGAAGTTTTCTATAAATTTTTGGGCTTACTTACTTTTGTGGATTCATATATTTCCACATAGCTTGGGACATCCTTATACATGAGTACCATCTCCTTGCTCACCGCATCACTCCCAAGGGGGATTTGTTGACATATTTTGGCACTGATGTGTGTGAACAAACTTGGGATTTTTGGGGTACGTTTTTCCCTCTTTAGCAGGTTCCCCCCAGCTTGTATATTTGTCGATAATCGTAATTTTTTACTTATCTTTATAGATTCACTTGGTAATTAGTTTACTGTTTGTGTTGCACTCAAGGCTTCTTCGTCTTCTTCCTTGTATTTTTCATGCACTTCCCTAAACATCCAACTCCAAGAGAAAAAAAAAATATTTTGTGTTTAAATAAAAAATTTTGCAACTTTTCTTATCTCTTCTAGCATAGGAAAAATCATTAAGAAAACTCAATTTGCAAGGTGACAATTACCCTAGCTTAAGACAAGCTACAACATGTGCATTTGTGAAAATAATTCGAGGGAATACCATGTTGATATATCTAGGTAGTGATGTGTGTGAAAACTCTAGGATCGCCAGGCACTTTTTTCCCTCTTTAGGAAGTTTTTACCCCCCGGCTTGTATATACGCCTATTGCTCTAATGGGCTACTTATCTTTGTACATTCTTCTTCCTTGTGTTGTTCATGTGCTTCCGCAGACGTCTAACTCCAACAATTGGTATCAGAGCAGGTCGTCGCTTCATCTAGGGCATTGTCGACACTCCTCCGATTGCAATCTCAGAATCGCACCAATTTTGGTGAGCATACGAATTTTGGTGCCAAACTCACGATCTGAGCTTGTTTCCGCCTCCGAACACACTATCGCAAAGCTTATGCAAGCTATTTTGTCTTTTTGTGCCAAAGGTATATACCAGATTCTGTTCGCCAGTATAAGCACCTCAAAGTCCGCTACAGGTCTAGCAGAATTCGTTTGGACAATTCTATTCAACTTTTTGAGATACAGTCAATCTTTTGCATCAAGGTATTTTAGTCACCGGCCATGGTTGAAAGCAGTGATGTATTCCGTATGTTGGCTGTTGAGGATAAGTTGGATGGTACCAACTACCCATTATGGGCTTATATGATGTGACATGTGTTGGTTGCAAAAGGACTATGGAACATTGTGCAGGGTGTCATAAAACGTCCTATCACACCTGCAACTGTTACAACTGCAGGTACTGAAGCTGATGCAAGAGGTGTCGAAGATGATGATATTTTGCAAATTCTTGTTCGTGCTGTGTTTCTGTTGCACCTACTGTAGAGCAGATTTGTTGGGATGGCAGAGATGCCCAGGCACATGCATTGATAGCATTGTCTTTCAAACGTGCCATTATTCATCACATTCGCTCTTGCAGAATAGCTAAGGATGCTTGGGATACACTTACCACATTGTACCAAGCTAGGAATGAGGCTCATGTTGCTTACCTCCGAAAACAGTTGGAGAGTGAGCACATGAATGAATGTGATTCTATGGACAGTTTCCTAACGAAGATCAAAGACTTGAAGGAACAGTTGATTTCTACTGATGAGGTTATACAAGATAGCTCACTTGTGCAGACTGTTCTGAATGGTCTTCCTGATTTAGATCAGAGTTTTGCTTCTACTCTTCGGTTGATGATGAAAGGAAATCCGAATGACTTATCATTTGAGGAGTTAGTCTCTGTTCTGTTGCAAGAAGATCAGTCCAGGCAGAACAGGTAAATTATGCGAGTTGCAGATCAAGCTTTCGTGGCTAGTTAGAAGGGCAAAGGAAAATGGAGCTCTTCAACTAGTAAGCAAAAATCTTCTAATTCTACATATTCAAAGAAGGAAGATAAAGATGAGAAGAAATAAAAAAAAGCAGAAATTGTTTTGTAAGTACTGTAAAGGGAATGATCATATCATAAAGAACTGTCCAAAATTGGCTGCTAAAGAGGCAAAGAAGAAAGAGGCTGGAATGGTTGTTGCAGAGGCCTCTACACCAAAAACAGAGTCTCCTAATCTTGTGCAGGAAGAAGAATGGGTGTTTACTACTGTCTGCAGTTTTGACCCATCTTCTCATGAGCAGTGCATGTCTATAGTAGACTCAGATGTTTGGTATTTTGATAGTGGGACGACCAAACATATTACCTCGTAGCGCAGTTTCTTCTCTTCACTCGAGCCTGCCCCTACAGGGAATACTGTTACATGCGCCAACAACTCCTCTTATTTTGTTATGGGAGTTGGTAAGATCATTTTGACTACTGTTGATGGTAGTTCTTTCACTTTGTCAGATGCTTTATTTGTGTCAGGGATCAAGAAGAACCTATTATCAGTTTCTACATTAGCCAAGATTGGCTTGGTTGTGAAATTTGTTGATGACAGGTGTACAGTTCATGATCTGTCAAATGGCAATGTGATTATTGCTTCTGGCATTTTATGTCGTGGGCTATATAAGCTCATAGACTATGAAAGATCAGTAAATGATTTGGCATGTGCAGTAAATGGTTCTCAGGCTATGTCAGATGCAAAGCTTTGGCATGCACGCTTTGGTCATCCGAATTTTGCTAGTTTGCTATGCCTACAGAAATCTAAAATGGTGTCCTCTTTGCCCAAACTTGAGGCACCTGGAAAACATGCTTGTGAAGGCTCTATTTTGGGAAAAATGCAGTGTTCGTCCTTTGCAAAAGATGGTTCAGTTCGGGCAACTCAAAAATTGCAGCTTGTACATAGTGATGTCGGTGGTCCTATGCAGACACCTTCTTTTGGGAATTATCTTTACTTTGTGACTTTCATCGATGATTTTTCCAGGCATGCATGGGTATATCCATTGAAGGCAAAGTCCGAAGTGTTCATGTGCTTCAAACAGTTTTTGGTTTTGGCTGAAAATCTGTCAGCATGTAAAATGGGCACCCTCCGTTCTGATCGAGGGGGGGAATATATGTCTTCTGATTTTAATGCATTTCTGGCTGAACGTGGGATAAAATACAAGTGTATAGTGTCGTATACACGTCAACAGAATGGAGTTGCTAAACAAAAGAACAGGTCACTCATGGAGATGGCGAGGTGTGTGGTCAAGAGTCAGGCTTTACCACATAGTTTCTGGCTTGAGGCTGTCATATGACGTGTGCAGCATATGTATTGAACAGGTGTCCCACTAAAGCGTTGTAGTCTATCACTCCATATGAGTCTCGGCATGACCGCAAGCCATTTGTTGCTCATCTGCGTGTTTTTAATGTTTGCCATATGCATTAGTGCCTGAACAACATCACAGAAAATTGGATTATAAAGCAGTAAAATGTATTTTTGTTGGGTACAATTCTGGAAGTAAAGGCTATTGTTTGTATCATCCACAGACTAAACGCATTCTGGTTAGCCGTGATGTTGTTTTTGTGGAAGATGCTATTCAACCATTGCTTTCATGTACTAAGGAGACATCTGTTAGCTCCAAAGACATGTATGATAATTTGATGTCTCTTTTTACAGGTGGATAGTCTAGTGCTAGTCCTAATGAGGTAATTTCTCAGCCTTTGCAGGTTTCATATGATGATGCAGATCATTCCATTTCTGATGCAGATTTACATGATGCACTTATTGATGAGAGAGCTGATATTGAGCAAGCAAGAACTATGCCAAAATGGTTGGTGCAGACCTTGCGTGATAGCAAACTAGATGCACCTCTGTCATATCGTACTCGATCAGACTCTCATAGTGCCTCTTTTGCATCAGATTGCTATGTTATGGCTGCATCTAGTCTATGTGATGAGATTGAACCCGTTTCATTTGATGAAGCACAAAATTCAGAAAATTGGATGGCTGCTATGCAATTTGAATATGATGCAATAATGAAGAATGGTACTTGGTCTTTATGTGACTTGCCTCCTAGAAAGAAGGCCATTGGCACTAAGTGGGTATACAAGCTGAAGCATAAACCTGATGGTACAGTTGACAGGTATAAGGCTAGGCTTGTCGCAAAGGGTTATGCACAGGAAAGAGGCATTGATTTTGATGAGACCTTTGCACCTACATGTCGTATGACTACTGTTCGGAGCATGTGTGCACTTGCAGCCCATCACGGTTGGAATGTACATCAGTTGGACATTAAAACAACATTTTTGAATGGTGACTTGCATGAAGAAGTGTATGTTTTTCAGCCCCGTGGCTTTGTGCAGAAAGGGCATGAAAACCATGTGTGCAGGTTAAAGAAGGCATTATATGGTTTAAAGCAAGCACCACGTGCTTGGTATGAGAAGATCCATGCCTATCTAATTGCACATGGTTTTGAGAAGAGTCCAACTGAAATCACCTTATATGTTAAGCGTGCTAATGATGTGCTTCTGATCATTGTTGTCTATGTTGACGACGTGCTGCTCACTGGTCCTATTGAGAAGCATATTGCTGATTTTAAGGCTGATTTGCATGCCTCATTTGAGATGTCTGATTTGGGGCATTTGCATCATTATTTGGGCATTCAGTTTATGCACGTTGATGGTGGAATGGCTTTGTGTCAAACGAAATATATTGACACATTATTGCAGTGTTTTGGCCTTGAAGACTTTAAGCCTATTGCCACTCCTATGAAGACAGGTTTACGATTGATTCTTCATGATGCTGGAGATGCATTTGATGCTATTCTCTATCAGCAGGCTATTGGATGCTTGAGTTACTTATGCATTACTCGGCCAGATATTCAGTTTGTTGTCTCACAGACGAGCAGGTTTATGCATTGGCCAGGAGTCAAGCACTGGCAGGCGGTTAAGCGTATCTTTCACTACTTGAGTGGTACTCAACTACTTGGGTTGTTTTATCCCAAGGGAGGATCACTACCGCCAGATTTGCATGCTTTTTCAGACTCTGATTGTGCTGGTTGCTATGATGCTCGTGTGTCCACTAGTGGCCTTTGCTTCATGCTTGGTAGCTCATGTATATCTTGGTTGAGCAAGAAGCAGCCTATTGTGGCCGCTTCTAGTTTTGAGGCTGAGTATAGGGCAGCTTTCACAGCGATTGTTGAGTGTGTGTGGCTCAGACGCCTTATGGCTGATTTGGGTGTTGGTCAGTCTTCTGCCACCACCATCTTCATTGACAGTCAGAGTGCATTGGCAGTTGCGAGGAACCCTGTGTTCCATGCTTGCACTAAGCACATTGAGGTGCATTATCCTTATGTCAGGGAGAGGTTCTCTGCTGGGGAGAACAGCTTGGCATATGTGCCCACGCAGGAGAACATTTCAGACCTTTTCATGAAGGCTCTGCCTAGGGAGAAGTTTGAAGCTTTCCACAAAGCTTTGGGCTTACTTCCTTTTGTGGAGTGATTTCCACATAGCTTGGCACTTCCTTATACATAAGTGCCAACTACTTGTTCACCGCATCACTCCCAGGGGGGATTTGTTGATATATTTAGGTAGTGATCTGTGTGAACACTCTAGGACCGCCGGGGCACTTTTTTCCCTCTTTAGGAGGTTTTTTCCCCCGGCTTGTATATACGCCTATTGCCCTAATGGGCTACTTATCTTTGTACATTCTCTAGTAATACATTCAGTATTGTGTGTTGTGCTCCAAGCTTCTTCTTCTTCCTTGTGTTGTTCGCGTGCTTTCGCAGATTTCTAACTCCAACATACCAACCAATATCTTCTAGAACCTTAGGAAACCATAGAAAACTGCACAAGATCTTGAAAAACACTTGAAAGATCTTGATGCACCTTAATGAATTCTCGACTTGTTAGGTTCATTGTCCAGTGGAGAAAGTTGGCTTCTACAATCGATTCTGTTTCTTTCTACATTAGGGAGCTTTGCAAGGCATTGCAACACTCTTTGGCACTAAAAAATCAAGTAAAAGATCCATTTTCCTAGCCCAACGAAACTTCAACAATGATTTTGTGAAACTAAGCTTAAAATCGTCCAATTTCTAGCTACAATATCTCTATGCACTTTAAGGAATTGTAATCAAGTTCACAAGGCCCTCATCCCCACTAAAACGTTTTGATTACACACAAGTAAGTGCTCTAAATCTTAGGGTAATCATTTGGTGGATATTTTTGTTTTCCAAATGGTTCTTCAGTTTTCAAAGATGACAATTCATGGCATAAGACCACAATCTGCATAAGTCCAAACATTAACTTTTTAGAAAAAGTGCAACTAACAATGGCCCTAGTCTTTGCCTTCCAATTCGCCCCATAACAATCATGTTTGACCTAGAGCTTTCTAGAAAGCTTGTTTCAAATCCCACATGCTCCCAACATTTTTCTTAATCTATTGAGTTTCAAATATGATATTTGGAAGTTGACCCTTCAATGAGAGTAGGGAGTAAAGAGAACTTCCTCAAGAATCTCCACCTACAAAAAGGACCTAGAAGACTCAGTTTGGTACACATGTCAATCAATGGATGAAAAATCAAAATGAACTTGAGAATTCTCTAATGTCCATGCAAGATGAACTATAAAAGAAAGACTATCAACTTAGTGGGTAGCAAGAAAGAACTCATGTATGAGTAACATAGTAGCATAGTGCTCTACCACTATTAGTAATCCAAATTCATGCCCATTACCTATATCAATCCTTTCTCAACCTCGAACTAGTGAGTTACAAGGGTTATTATAAGCATATCGTGATAGATTAAGAGCATGACCATTCCTTCAACATTATCACATTTTTTACCTTTGAGGGGTGTTTGTTATCCTTTGGAGTTGTCCTCTGCAATCATCATAGCATAAAGGATTAACTCTCACATCTTAAATTTGTCATTTCGAGAAGTAAACTAAGACCACAACCCCTTCTAGTTAATGGAATCCAAGAAAATGTAAAAACAGTTCGGATTTCTGAGAAGAACTTGAAAAAGGAGTAGCAAAACTAGGGTTTCTTGTATCTAGAGCTAAACAATAGATTTTTCAATGATTATTGTGCCTAAAGTGTGGAATTTTTCCTGCAGATTGGAAATATGAACTTAGAAATAAATTTCAGTACCTGTATCACCCAAACCACACAATAGCGATTCAGATAAAACTAAGCATTTCCATTTCCAACAATGATCTCATGCATCTAATCACTCAATATACTGATAATCACCTCTCCTTAAAAACTCCACTCATTAATACGCAAGTTAGACCAACAAATTCCATGAATAACACATGAAGAAGACTCAAGAATCAATCATGAACACTCAAAGAAAAGAGAGACATGACTTTCAAACTAAAGCTCTTCATTCACATGTCATAAGAGTACAAAATGATAGAAACCCCTACAAAATACAAGATTTTGTCTTTTATACTTTTTCAAGTGTCCCTTTTCACACTTGGAATTTGGTCCTTATAAATTCTAATCTAAAAATATGTGCTTGAAGAGCTTCTAAAAATTCTCTAAAAAATACATATGGTTTCTCTACACATGAGGAAGACTCTTCCTCATTTTTACATCATTCTGATTAATATTTTTTAAGATAATGGGTTTTTTTACAAAAAATCCTATTCTAACATTTCCTTCCCCTCCCAGACTTTTTGGCAGTGGGTTTACAAAAAGCCTTTTCTTCAACAGCATCCCTTCACTTCTTTTTCCTGTGGTATACTTGTGCAAGTAAATCATGGCTTTTCCTTTCTGTTAAATTTAAATTGTTCACCATTTCAAAAAGTGCTTTCCTCCACTGGATTGCTGCCTCTAGCTTATCTATTACATCCTTCTTCAAGTATTCTGTATATGTAGCTTCATAGGAAGTCAACCTTGACTTGATGACTACTGATAGGTTTCCAAAAATTTCTGACGCCCTTTCAAAAAACTCGTAATCAAAAGCATCTTCAAAGATCTGTAGATAATGGATTCCTAGAAATACAAATCTACTATAATATGCCATGAGACATATCCTATCAGGTGTCTCACTCATGTCAAAAAGCAATGCATCTATCGGCAAATTAAATCCTATGTAGTTTAATATTCTTACATCCGTGTCAATGAAGGTTTCTATACATGTAAGGATTAACCTCATAATTCTCACTTCTAATATAGAGTTTGGGTCATTTACATCTTTGTATGCTAATACGACAGACTCTGTTGTGTTTACCATGTACTTCTTTGTTGGCCATGATCCTTTTTTAGGTCCTGCCACTTTAGGAAAATTAAGCCATCTTGCTGGGATCAATCCTTCATTCCTCCTCTTCCAGTAGTAAGGCCATTCTCTTCTCCCACAACTGGACAATATGTTGGATTAATTTTCAAATGTAAGGGAGCCTCTTTCCATATTTTTCTATAGTCCTTGTTGGTATCTAACCACCGATTTCTCCACTTTGGATTTGCTTTCTCAAAAAGTTCTTTTGTAACTGATATTTCTTCTTCATATTCTAAGTGCATGTTAGGTGATAATCCAACTCTTGTAGTCTGATAATTTTTCATGCTTTCTAAGATCATGCAAAATGGAATTCCAAGTCCATCAGCTGCCCAATGATGTTGATCTGGACTAACACCATTTTCCAAAGCAAATTTCACTATTTGTTCCTCATACTCATTATGCATTTTTCTAATGAACTCCATTCTAGACTCTGAACTTTATCTATACAAATTCCTCAGAATGGTCAACTTGTGTGTCCTCTGTCACTGTGTAAGTATCGTCTAGGTGTGGTGAAATTCTAATTTCCTTTATCTGATACTCTTTCTATGACTTTTCTACTTGTTCCCTTTTCTTTTTTGCTTGATTTTCCAACTGCTTCTTTAATCCTGGTACTTCTTTCATCAATCCAATTATAGGGGAATTTAATAATTCTTTTTCACTCTTCCATTCTTCTCTCTCTTTAGCTATATCCTAGTATAACTTGTTGTAACCTCTCATTGCAGTTGTAGCATGTGTACTTGCTTGTTTCTCCATATCTTTTGTCTCCTTCATCTCCTCTTGTAGCCTTTGCACTTCTTTCTTTCGTCGTTCTAGCTCTTCGTGATCAACACTAGTTGCTTGACTATCCACCTTTATCTATCCTTCATCCATTAATAACTTGTTGATCTCTTCATTAGTTCTGACCATTATTTGATAAGATTCTTGCAATATTTTGTACTTGGTCTCAATTCTCTTAAATTCACCTTCCACCTTAGTGATGTTTTTAGTCTACTTTGCACACCTTTCTTCTAGGAATTTGATTTTGTTTTGATACTGAACCTCCTGTGCTTCCATATTGAATAATCTTTCTAAAAAAACTGTGATTCTTTTCTTGATTTTCTTTTATTTGTTCACTCATCTTCTCTTTCTCCTTCTTTTGCTTCTCTATGACTACTTCCTTTTATAAGTTCAGACTCAGTAGCCATAAATGATATTATCATATTCTGCTTGATGGCCTAAAGTGATCTATATTGTTCATGATTATTTTGCAAGCACTTTTGATGTCCTTGGGTATCCTTTCCAAGCCATAGCTAAGGTCCAAATACTTAAGTTCAATTTACTTTTCTTCTTTAATTTTCTCTTCTTCTTCTTCTTCTTCTTCTTCTTCTTCTTCTTCTTCTTCATAGATAGTTACTTGATCTATTTTTAAATCTGATTCTTTTCCTTCTTCTATATCCTCTTCAACCTCTTTATCACATTCAACTCCTTCACTTGTGGTTGTTCCGTTTTTGTATGTTCCTCTTCATATGTTTCTTCTTCACCTTGTTGTTCTTGTTGATTCTCTTCTGCCTGCATTTCTTCTTCTTCTTGATAGTTATCTCCTATTATTGTATTATGCACATCCATTGGTTCATATGCTACTTTGTGGTTATCTGCGTGCTCTTCTTCTTCTATCTATTTTCCTAACTCTAATAAAACCTCTTCAATTTTCTTACTCACATGGGCTTCTTCTTCAATGCTTTCTTGTTCCTTATTTCCTTCATTCCTTTGTGCTTCAATCTCTTCCACAAATAGCTGGCAATACGGTTTTTCTGAAGGTTTATTCCATACAGGCTTCGCCCATGTATCTATAATTTCTTCACAAACTCCTTCATTCAATGTGGCATCCTCTTCTATCAATTTTCCTTTACCCTCCAGTTTCCTCTTTTTTTCTTCAAGATTGACACTCTCTCTATTTTATTCCACAATCTTAACTCCTTTTGAGCTTCCCACTGATTTTTCTGCTGGTTTATCTACTTCCAATATTTGTAAAGTTTTGATTGGTGTGCTTGGTATAGATAAATTTATACTTCTTAGTAGAAACCCCTCTATATCAGTAATGTCAGTATTAGAATGAGATGAAAAAGTTGTTTCTTTGCCTTTTCCACCTATATTATCTTGTTGAATTTTAGCCAAAAGTTGTGGAGCTGATTGTTGCACTACTTTCCCCTTATTTTTCTTGATCGGTTTCTTCTTTTGAACAGTCTTCCTTCGCACTCTCTTACTTGCCACAATAGTGGTCCTGGTCTCTGAAGGCCCTTGCAACTCCTTGAAGTATGTTAGTGGCTCTACTTCCTTTTTGACAAACATCTCCTCAGTCTTTGTAGACATCATTTGATCATGGAGTTCTTCATAATGCTCTGTTTCTTTTTGCCTCCAGTCAGTGGCCCTGTTTGAATAGTTTTCCAACATCTTTTGATATTGGGCCTCATATAGAGCTCTCTTGTCACTACCTTGAGTCAAATAAGTATATAATTATTCTTTACTCGTCTAAGGTGGATGTGGTTCCTTATCATCCTATACTTTCATCTGAGCAGCTATAATCTCTTCTTTAGTAGCCTCTTCCTGTTCCAACGCCATTGTCCTTGGATCTATTCTTCTTTTCTTGCTAGGCACCACTTCTTCCCTCACAATTTTCCTCTTCATTCCTAATCCTCTCATTCTTGTTTTTATCCCATATTCTCCTGCCATAAGAACTTTAGATGGACTTGTTATTCCTACCATTAAACTTCTGAAGTATTGGGCTTTAGGTGCTAGCTTTAGTTGATCTTCCATGTCCACGATGAGATATATGATTTTTGTGAAAAACTAGGCTCCATTCATAAATTTTTATTGCTGCCAGTGCTTTGTGGCTTCCTTCAATTGTTCATGAATGTATGGTGTCACATCCATAACTCCAAAGGTTTTAGATCTCTCCTTATTGTTCAACATGATGAGAGTGACTGGTTTGTGAGCCATAGTATATTTGGGCAACTTTGGGAAGCAAAAGAATTGTAAAAACATTCTTGTGGAAAATTGTTCATTTTCCTTGCCTTTGAAATTAGCAAACTTGGAAAATCCTACATAGGTGGCTACATTCTTTTTAACAAAGCTGCCATATAGTTTGGTTCCCATTGAATAGAACTTGAAGGCTTCTCTGATATGATCTACCTTGATCATAATTTGTACATCTTTGCCCTCTTTATTTTTCACAGATCACATAAAATAAGCTTCATTCCCTTTTCCAAGTTCCACCAAACTAGACGTCACTTGAGAAAATCTCTTAAAATCTATGAAGAAAATTGGTTCTTCCAATATTTTGTGGAGTCTCACAAAGAAAATGAAAAAAAATATAGAAGCAAAGATGTGATATCCTCTCTTTTTCTGAAATTGTACCTAATTTTTATTCTTTTTTCTTTTTTCTCTTCTTTGTTAATCTAATATTTTCTTTTATTCTTTCTGATTTGTTTTTATATATATTTATATATATATATATATATATATATATTTTTTTTTTTTTTTCTTGTGATTTATATATATATATATATATATATTTTCCTACCAGATATTTACATTTATTGATCATCCTAGACTTGATCTGTTGGCAAAAGAGTGAGAAGCTCTTGATGACTGAGGAACTCTCTTCCCCTCCTACTCTTTTTCCAAGAACAAGAGTTGTGACAAGTGCATGGGAAAGCTTTCATGTGCCTAGTGAATGCACGACATTCTGGTGTTGCCCTATTCATGCATACTCTAGAGATGCATTTCTTAACATGATGCAAAATTGAGATCTTAGGCAATATGCCCAAATGGTTATCTCATTAAGAAACTTTCTTATAACTAATCCTAGATAACTTATGTGGCTATAAATGAATGTGATTTTCACTTGTATGTTGTGCCACTAGTACTCGATTAGTCTTCCTAATCCAACAGGTTTTGTTTTGTACCTTGAACTTCCTTGAATCTTTGAGACATACTCCTTCTAAGCATTGCTTCATCTCTCTAGGTCTCCATACCCACTTAGTCTTTTGATTTGAAGTCTTCTGGACTGCTTTTGGCTTCCATACCCTGACTTGCTTCAAAATTGATTCCTTCTTCTCATGTCTTCCTTGCCTATGCTGAGAGTTGATTTTGTCATGGAAAGTATTCTTATGTAGATCCAAAGTTGCTTCTAATGGAAAAAGAATTTTCTCCATTTCCAAGCTATGAATCTCCTCATTGGTTTCCTGCTTACATGACTAGCAAAAGACATTAGACATTTTTTGTCAATTAATTTCAAATGAAGAGACATTTTTTGAGAGTTCATTATTACCTCTCCATTAGGGGGAAAAATGAACCCTGAATGGGCCTTTTAGATTAAGGAGTGATTAGTGATGGACCAATCAGAAGAGGGTGGTGGCCACAGTCTATGCCCTATAAGATACTAGGTTGAAGGGGGGAGAGGGGGCATATTTCTCCCTTATTTAATGAGTTGCCTCTAGAGAGAGAAGGAATCTCATAACTTAGTTGGGCCCAAAAATTCAAAATTTCTAAAAAGTTAAAAAACTCATCATAACACTTGAGAATGGACCGCCCATTACTTTTTTATCCCAAATTCAAAATTTGTGTATGTTTTGAGCTAAAAAAATGGCTTTTTTCAAAAATACTCAAAAAAGAGTTTTCCCTCCTAAGCCTCACATTTTCATACCCTGGTCCCAAAAGGTCATCTTTTCCCAATACTTTCACTCTATAGCACACTATTGAAGCTCTTGTTTCTACACTCCAACATACATGCATCTCCCATCTCCAATTACAATTGTAGCTTGAAGACCTTTAGCTTCAATGGAAACATCTAAAGCTTCTACGCAATGGAAAGATGAAATCCTCACATTAAGATGTCACAATATCAAAGCCTTAGATGGAAAATGGCTATCACATGAGTACTCCAAAGGTGCATGGGTGTACATGCAACCCTCTAGAGTTGGGCCTCATCGAGTTAGAGATTGTGGAAACTTGGATCTTCATTAGAAGGGAAAGTTACCTGGCTTCAAGAAGCATAGAGACAATGGGATGGTTGCTATTGTAAAACATGTTTTTACAATGGAAAATATGAAACTTGAAAACTCTAATAGAATGAGATATCTTGTGAATTGTAAGTATTACTCTACAATATTGTATGTTTTCTAGTGTTGAATATATTTCTGAACTATTTAGATATGTTTTTGTTTGATATATTTCCTTATACTTTGGTGGAAGAGCAACCACTTCATAGTCTTACAAGTACTTTCTAGGCATTGCATGCAAATGTTGGTGCAATAATCTTTCCAGAAATATCTCTTCCTCAACTTTACCATGATAGAGTTTTCTTTTACACACATAGATATGTTGTACCCTCTAGAATGAATGGTTGTGGAAGGTTAGAGAGAATTGAAGTACATTCTCTTCTTGGCTTGGAGTGGCCAAAACCTGATATATGGTCTGTATCATCTTTGAAGCACAAGATGGTAATGCATATACATAATTCTTTGAAATTCACAAAAGTGTCTAGGTTTGTAGGTTTGCACTAGTCTTTTCTTATCCATTGTTTTGTATATTTATTCCAAGGATTCTCATTCCAAGAGACTTCCACCATGTTCATGTGTAAACATATCACATATGAGCAAGTCAAAAGTCTTCTTGGTGAAAATTGGGGTTTGATGGAAGGAATTGCAAAAGGTAATAAATATCTTTGTAAAATAGGTGGAACAGGTACAAGATTTTGATATTTGAAACAATGTACTTCATTATACATTAGATTCTACTATGATCGTTGGATGTGCAAACTTGGCCAATGGATACCATTTCAAAGTTCAGAGGGATCTTTACATTCATTTGAAATAAAGCTTAGATTGCCCAACAATGAATCAAAAACTATTTTAGTGAATAATCATTGGACCTTGGCTAATCTGAGAGAACACTTGGTGATTATGGGGTTTGAAGGACTAACTCAATCCAAATTCAAAATACAAGGACATAAGGTGAGAAATGTTTTGTGCTTTTGTTAAAGTAATCTTTTCATTATTGCTTATTTTACTTTTATAACTTCAATTTCTTGCAAATTGATTACAATTTCTTGCAAATTTCTTGCAGAAAATTGGAATACAAAATGAAAGTCCCTGTAGATAGGAGCAAAGATGGAATAGAACTCTCAGTGACATAGTTCTTTTGCAACCTGATAATGTCACTTCTTGGGTCCTAGTCATTGTATCTCATGGTTTTTTGCACTTTCAAGAACCTTGTAAAAAGTAGGACAATCAATTCATGTTAGATATTGTATATACGTTCTTATCTGCAATGGTAATTTCAAAACTGTTGGAATGTCAAAAAGTCTATGTTCACTACTTTGAAATGTGGTTGCTCATGTTTTTTGTTGTGTTATATTTAGACATTTGCTTTGAAGCAAAACAATTCATATCCTTTGGTGTTCTATGCATTATTTTGTCATCAGAAACACATTTTTTGAACTTGCACTACTTTATTCTATACTTTTAAAAGTGGGCCCAATCCATTTCAAAACTTGAAACTGCTATAAAAATGGGTTCTATGTGCTCATTTCTCACATTTGTACTCTGAAAGAGCTAGAAAGCACAAACAAGCCAATAGAACTCTTGCGTGCAAGCAATGGCTGCTAGCACTTCCACTCCCATGAAATCTCCTCGAGATCTATTCATGGAGTCTTTGGATACTATAGAATACAATGGTCGTACAGATTTGTATGACCTAGTTTCTAGAGTCCCTAATCTTCAAGGGACAATAGCCATGAACTCCGATGTGATCGATGAGATTATAGATTTTATGGAATTCTATATACTAAGATATGCTATAGATATTCCAACATATGAGTGTAAATGGGTCCCCTGTGACCTACTTTTGTACATTCATAAAGGAGATGAGGCATTTACGAAGCACTTAAAGCATTTCATGGCTATTGCTGAGGATGTAGGGCACCTGTTAGATGACACATTGTCCTTAATTAAACAATTAAATAAGAAGAGGAGATGGGAACAAAATATCTTTCTTATGTTGCAACAACCATCTTTTTTCTCAATGAGGAGCTCGAACCTACACCCATAGACCTACCCCATCTTGTTACTAGTGGTTTTGTAGATGACAAAAAAGAACCCCAGTCAGAAGCTCTTAACTTATTAGAAGAGAGTGAAAAAATTTGTAGAGAATTTCCACAAGGAGTAGTGGATAAATTAAAGGAAGCCAGTACACAGAATAGTCCACCCTCAAACTTAGAGCCCGTGGAACCCACTTTACGAGAGGTAGAGATGGAAATGTTTTCAATGGTTCTTGTCGAAGGAGAAGAATTTTTGCTCCTGCATGATATTGAGAAGGCATTCGGTCTATGCCTTGACGAATGACTAAGTATTTTTTGTTCGACCTAGGATGTTCCCATGGACAACACTTCTGGCATAATTGAAAAGACAACAATTCCACTTGGTGATTCAATTGCAAACATCATTGTATTTGTGTGTGAAGAGATTTTGAGTGATGCCAACCAAAATGCCACTGAAGAAGATCTAGCTATAGCAAGGGAAAGAATTTTGGAGAAGAAGATTCCAACATGCCTTGTTGTGGAGCAAAGTGGCATGGCTCACTCTTCAATTCCACTAGATGCAATGGGAAGATGAGAGGATGAAGATAGGCTTCAAGATGTAAGTATCTAATGACATTTATGGTTGTCTTATATTGAGCAAAGTTTTATGCCTATCTACAATAATGCAAGGGACTAATTGTATATTTCTGGTTAGGACCTCCTTTGCCCTTACCACCCTAGGAGTTAACTTTAGAGGAAAAATATTAGGTCAAATAGGAATATCTTTAGGTCTTGGATTGACACGCCCTTAGTTAATATCCCAATTAGTTTTGACTTACCAATTGCCACTATCTTTTCAGAGAAGAAAAAATGTAGTGGAGAGGCTCAAGGCCAAGAGCCAATTGTAAGAACTTTATAATACCAATTAATGTTTTTCCAATTTCCATGTGTTGTCTTTATGTTTTTCACAATCTCTTAACTTTTGCACAGTTTAATCAGTCTTTTTCCATTAATTCTTGTAAGTTTTGTTGCCCAAAATGCATGCAAAGTCCTAGGAATGCAAAAAAAGGCCTGCCACAGAAACGCGGGGATGGGCCCTGCAAAAGTTTTGCAGGGCCCATCCCCATGTTTCTGTGGGAGGCCTTTTTTTGGCATTCATAGGACATTCCATGCACTAGGTTCCCTATATTGGAAGTCCATCTCCCTCAATTACAACCTAAACTTGGGGAATTATGGAAGATTTGTCTTATGTGCAATGATTAGAGAATATTTAGACTCCTCTGGGTGCATATAAGCATGCAACAATTTATAAGTACATTTGAATGTTCATCAACATTGTTTATCTATTGGTCAGAGGTTAGCATGAATTGCACCCTATCTAAGGCCAATCATATGCTCCAATGTGCATGGCATGTGGTTTCATGGCTTAGAAATGCAAAGAAAGGTGTGCCAAAGAAATGCAGGGATGGGCCCTACAAAACTTTTGTAGGGCCCATCCCTGCATTTCTATGGAAGGCTTTTTCTTTTGCATTCCTAGGACATTGCATGCATTTTTAAGCAACAACACTTACAAGAAATATAGTAAAGAAAAATGATTAAACTATGCAAAACACTTTAAAGAAGTACTGGAGAAAGACACTTAGATACATAGGAGAAATCAACTTCAAAACATGTACACTAAGAGACAAACACCTGGGAGAGCAAATATAATAAGAAAAAGATTATATTCATCATTTGGGATATACAAAAAGTTCTCCAAACAAGGGAGTACAAATATTTGTTAAGGTTTATTCCCTCTAATTCTTCTAGCTAGCTACAAATCTTTAGGTTGTATTATCACTCTCTTTCCATGGATGGCACACAAGTTAGAGTCCTCCAACATTGAGATAAGATACACCTCTACAGCTTCTTGGAGGGCTTCAATGGCTATCCTTTAGATACGAATTCCAGCACAATAACTTTGGATCTCTTCCTTCACAACTCTTGCAAATGACCTTTGTGGAATAAGAAGCTCCATAGACTTTTGATAGTGTTGAATCTCTGCAAAGCTCGGGTTTGCTTTCTGTTCCTTTGCAGTGATCTTGCATTTGGCGGGATGTTCGGTTGTGGTTGTTGTGGTCTACGATGTGGTTGATAGTTCTTCTTTCTTCTTTGAGCACACCTAGATGGTCGTGCCTCATCATCTACTTGCTCTACCTGACTTTGCTGTCTTTCTTCATTGGTTGGTCTTTGTCCTTGTCTTGCAGGGAGTGTCTTGCCTCCTTGTGTTACTTGATGGTTCATGGGGATATGATCATGGGTCCATGGTGGCTCGTTAACACTTTCTTCATGTCTAAATTTGATGTTGTCTCCATCACAACTTGCATCCGTCCTTGTTGTTTGGGCCTTGCCTTGAGTGGTGTCCTCTATGGGGGCTCATCATCAGATATGGGAGGGGAATAATTTATTTCTTGTGTTACATCTCTCTCTTATGAAGCTTCATCCCCTCGTGATGGAATGCTACGAGAGTGTGTCCCTGCACCCGAGTTTCATCTAGAAGAGTGGCTTGTGGTTCGATGCTTCTTGTGGGGTGTCATCCATGTAGGGCGCTGAGTACCTTGCACATGGCTATGGTAGACGACATGATCCTTTCTAGCACTCTGCTTTGTGCATGCCATTCTCTTAGGATGTAAAGTGGTAAAATGCGAAAGGACACCTTTATTTATAGCCTTTCACTTAAGAATTGTCCTATTCACATTTAAATTGATAAAAATTAGTTGTAAAACATTAAAAGTATATTCACAAAAACATTGAAAGTTTATTTGAAGTCAAAGGAGTTATAAAAACCTTGAAAAAAATAATGCATTTTAAGAGTTGAGAAACTATTTCCAAGCAGAACCCTCGTAGACTCTTTGTGCACGCCATTGGGCATGATGTAGCGGTCCTAATGATGACATGCATTTCTCTCTTGCAATATCATGTTGTAGCTTTTGTGTAACCTTTGCTATTCGTGACTCACATGCTTGTTCCATTACATATTTTCTAGCGAATGTTGCATGAAAAAACCAGTTAAACATTTCTTCCAAATAGTTTGATTGGAGTAGACCACCCCCATGACGAGTGTTTTTAAACTGAACACCTCTAGCCCTGTAATGTGACTTCTCCATTCCTTGTGTACTATGTTGATGTTGTAGCATCACAACTCATACTTGTGAATCCGGGAAGCATCTCATGAGAACCAAATGTCTGCATAGAAGCACTCAGCAGACGTAATGGCGCTTCATCAACATACAATTAACAATGTAATTAACAAGAAGACACAACATAAGCTTCGCTAATGATGCACATAATCGTAATCACAAGCATAATCCTGATGTAATCGCACATCAACGTGTCACAAGCCTTAGACAAGAAGAGAACAAGTACGCATGCACATCATGACGACAAGAGAGCAAGAGTCTAACTACAAACTAGCATTATCTCGTTGCTTCTACAAAAAGCTCTCCCCAAAAGAAGAGGTGGAGACCTCTTTATATACAAAATGGCAAAAAAGAATGCTATGTGGGATTTCTAAACTGAAAGGAGAATGAATCCCACTTATTCTCTAGTGTGGCACTCACACACACCTATACAAGAGTGCTTTATTAACTGAATGAAAGGTAGAAAAAGGTACAAATGATGATGAAAATAGAGTGGATCCAAGAAATATATGTGTATCTTCAACACTCCCCCCCCCTCCTTGACTTTGTCGTCCTCGACAAAGCTTTTACAAGTATGGAGCGTTTTGTGGAAGAACGTGTAGAAGTTCCTTTTGATTTGCATGATCCTTGCGTTGTTGGAGTGCTCTGTTTTGTTGATTTTCTTCATTTTGCTTTTTGCATGTTTGTTTGGAGATGATTGTCTTTAATTTGTGTCTTTTGCCTCATGTAGATGGGAAGAATATGCTAGAATGCCCTTTTTTTTGTAATGGATGGATGATGTATGAGAATGAAATGACAAAATGTAGATGATAGAGACAAATAGATGAAATTAATTCATCTTTTCTTAGTCCAAATGGATTAGTGGGGACTAAGGGTGCATGGGTGGAAAACAAAAACGTGCCTATGCACGGTCTTGTAATGTGACCCTATCTTATGCATACTCTAAAAAATGCATACAAAAAACAATGGTGCAAAAAATGGAATGGATCTTGAGGAAAGTGCTCAAGGGTGAGGCAATGATGAGGCTTTCTCCAAATGTCCAACTTTCAAGAGCTGCTTCTTTTCCATCAACCATTTGAAATGGATGATACCTTTGTCCACCAACCTGAAAAAAGAAAAATGAAAAGAAAATTTTTGAATTGTATGTACATGTGCCTGTTAGATATGCTCAATACTCCACCCTCATGTGACCACAAATGATCCATGGTGCTCTAAGTTGTAAGGCCCCCATTATGAGGAGAAGCCATTATGAGAGCCCGGACATTTGTGGAACCCTAACTTCCAAGTTAGATGAGGTCTATGTGTGACCGTTGATGGTTATAGATGATCTTTGTGAGCCTAGCCGTCAGGTTAGGTAGGGCATAAACTTCCAGGCCATTGGGTTATCATTTAAGGTGAAAATAAAGGCCCTATGGCGTCGCGCGGTTTCCCCATAGAACCTTAATGGGGGGAGTGCAGAGGGGGGCTTGCCCCCTTCTGCGGGGTCCGGGGGGCCTATCCCCCCGGCCCGTAGGGCCGAGACGGTAGGACTTCTGGTCGTGGAGATATTGTCGGATCATATATTTTACCGACTAATTTGTATCTCCCGACTACGTTTATCTATACCAAACTGCCTTGTAAAAGCTATATAAGCACAGCCCAGGTTGAGCTTTATATTGCATTGCGCACTAGTAAGCCCTTCATCTAGAGTCTGTCTAGATCGCCATCTAAGCTCCACAGTGGGAGCGCACGGGTGGACAGCACCATCATTGTAACTGCATTATGCTTTGCAATCTGAGAATTTGAGTTCTCTACCTCTCAGTCTGCGTCTATCTTTGTCTGCGTTTTTCTCTCAACTCTGTCTACAGGTCTATTCCGCTGTGCTGTTATTTTCTTACATGGTATCAGAGCTCAGGAGGCTCTGAGTGGTGCAGAAGCAGAAACGCAGAGGTTGCAGAGTTTTGAACAACAAAAGAGAGAAGATGTCAAGTGGTGCGTCATCATCTACGACTGGGGGCCAAGGTGGTTCATCAACAGGAGTAGGTGGCGCACAAGCAGGAGCATCAATGATGCCGATCATCCCAACATTGCGGATACGGCCACCAGCCTTCACAGAAGGTAAACTTGATGGTATGAACTACACCCTGTGGAAGTTCAAAATCACTTCTATTCTTGATTCATATGAGCTTTTGGAGACTGTTCTTGGGACTGATCATGAGCCCCAAGAAAGACCTGATCCAAATACTCCTGGTCGAATGATTCCTCCTGATGCTGATCTTCTACGTGCTTGGAAACGTAGAAATGCAGATGCACTCTGTGCTCTTGTTACAAGTACTTCTGATAGTGTTCTGACTCTCATTCAGCATACTACGAAGGCATGTGAAGCATGGAACATATTGAGAAATCAATATGAAACTCGTAATCAGACACGGATTCAGAACTTGGAGAATCAGCTTACAGCAGAACGGTTTGCTGATGGGGAGACTGCAGAGGTGTTTATCACTCGCATAAAGAATCTACGAGATCAAATGGCGGGAGCAGGTGTTCAAAAGTCAATTGAAGAGCTAGCTCGACGTTGTCTTCAAATTTGTCCACCTAAGTTTGATGGTCTGGTAACTGCTCTTAACACTCAAATCAGACCTCAACCACTAACTTTTGAAGAATTCAGTGCCTTACTCATGGAGGAGGAGTTGCGGCTCAAGGCAAGGAGTGGTGGTAGCAAAGGAGATGCTGCATTCACAGCAAATGCCAAAGGAGGCAAAACAGACTCTTCAAAAGATGGAGACAAAAAGAAGAACGACAAAAAGAAGTTCAAGGGAGAGTGTTTCCACTGCAAGAAGAAGGGACACAGAATCCAAGACTGTCGCATCAAGAAGGCAGAAGAGAAGAGTGGCTCTTCAAAAGGTGGCAAGGGCAAGGAGTCTGCCAACACAGCAGAAACAGAGCTTGAGTTATTTGTTACGATAGAGGAGGTGTGCTCCTCGGCTGAAGATTCAGGAATAGATGACTCATGGGTGTTGGACAGCGGTGCATCTCGTCACATGACGAGTAGAAAAGACCTTTACAGTTCCTTACAGCCTCTAAAGGAACCCATCACAGTAAAGGTAGGAAACAATGCAAGATGTCCTGCAGAGGGCGAAGGTACGGTTTCTTTCATTAACTCTAATGGCGATATCAGAAAGCTTTCAAATGTGCTATATGTTCCACAAATAAAACGAAATCTACTTTCAGTAGCTTCTATAACTGATCAAGGTCATCAAGTATCTTTCAGTAAGACAGGAGCTAAGATTATGGACGGTAACAACAACATTGTTGGGACTGGCATAAGGAGGAACAACCTATATGAGTTGTGTGCTCTTACAGCCACTACAAATGTGGGCACAAGTAAGCTATGGCATGAGAGATTCGGCCACATTGGATACCCTGTACTGAAGGAGATGCATCGCAGAGGTATGGTTGCACACCTACCATCGATTGCAGAAATGAAGGAACCATGTGAAGCTTGCATGATGGGCAAGCAACAGAGGAAGGCATTTCCACAAGAAAGCAAGAACAGGGCAAGCTATCCTCTAGAGTTGGTGCATGCTGACTTGTGCAGAAAAATGCCTACACAGGCCTTGGGCGGATCTTCCTACTTCATGTTACTTGTCGACAACTATAGCAGGAAGATGTGGGTGTACTTCCTTCGCGATAAGGCTCAAGCTTTTGGTAAGTTTAAAGAATGGCTTCAGCTTGTTGAAATTGAAACAGGGAAGAAGATGAAGAAATTCAGGACAGACGGTGGTGGTGAGTTCACATCAATAGAGTTTGAAGATTTCTGCAAGAGTAAGGGAATCAAGCATCAACTCACAGTGGCACATAGTCCTCAACAAAACGGTGTTGCAGAACGCCGGAATCGAACCATCATGGAGATGGCAAGGTGCATGTTGAAAGGAAAGGGTTTGCCTAATCAGTTTTGGGCAGAGGCTGTCAACACTGCTGTCTACATCTTGAATCGAAGCTACACCAAGGCACTTGATGGAAAGACTCCACAAGAAGCCTACACGGGTAAAAAGCCTTTTGTTTCCCATTTCAAAGTATTTGGAAGTGAATGTTATGTACATGTTCCAGATAGGGAGAGAAACAAGCTTCAACCAAAAAGCATCAAATGTATCTTCCTGGGGTACAGTGAAGATAAGAAGGCTTATAAGCTTTATGACCCTGAGGCTAAGAAGATCATGGCGAGTCGTGATGTGGTGTTCAAGGAGGAGCAGCCACATGCAGTGGAGGAGGATAAGAGAGCTTCCACTTTATCATCAGGCGAAGGGGCAATCCACTATGAACCTGGCCCAAGAGCTATCCCTTCTACACAAGAGAAGGAAGCATCATCTTCAGATGATGAGTCTAAAAGTCACCAACCTGCCGACACCCAAGTGGAAAAGCCATTGCCACGTTGGGTGAGGAAGCTCTATGATTCTGCAAACCCCATCCCACAGTCACTAGAACAGGTTGCAGATGGACCGAGGCGATCACAGAGAATAGAGGAACAGAGACGGGCAAGCACCCATATTGTAAACACAGCCTTGATGGCTGATCTCATTCAAGAAGAAGCGAAGAAACCAAGCAATGTGGAAGAGGCACTCCATGATCCAAATTGGAGGGCTGCCATGCAAACAGAATACAACAATATCATGAAGAATGGAACTTGGGAGCTAGTGGATCGACCCCCTAAGCGTAAAGTCATTGGCACCAAGTGGGTTTGGAAGCTAAAGTACAAGGCTGATGGTACTCTAGAAAAATATAAAGCAAGACTTGTTGCACAGGGCTACTCACAAGTTAAAGGCATTGACTTTTGTGAATCATTTGCCCCGACTGCAAGAATGACTACTATCCGAGTAGTACTAGCTGTGGCTGCACATAAGCGTTGGCCAGTCTATCACATGGATGTTAAATCAGCGTTCCTGAATGGAGACCTCAAGGAGGAGGTATATGTGTCTCAGCCACCAGGGTTTGAGGCTCCCCATTCACAGAACAAGGTATGTAAGCTGAAGAAGGCATTATATGGGCTAAAACAAGCCACTAGAGCATGGTACCAACGGATAGATAAGTATCTCTTGAATCTAGGGTTCAAAAGATGTGCTTCTGATGCTAACTTGTATGTTCTAAAGAAAGGAGGGAAGACAATTGTGCTTGTACTCTATGTAGATGACCTTGTGATTACAGGAAATGATGATGCTCTTCTTCAACAAACAAAAGATGCCCTGAGTTCAGAATTTGAAATGACAGACTTGGGCTTAATGCATTATTGCTTAGGTCTTGAAGTTTGGCAGGAACCAGGGAATATTTTCATCTCTCAACAAAAGTATGCAAGGCAGATATTGAAGGCATTCGACATGGAGGATTGCAAGGAAATTTCTACACCCATGGAGGTCAACACAAAATTATCTATTGAAGATACTTCACCTCTAGTGGATATTGGAAGATACAGGAAATTAGTTGGAAGTCTCATCTACTTGTGCAATAGCAGACCAGACATCTCTTATGTTGTTGGAGTAGTAAGCAGGTTCTCTAATAAACCTTGCCAAACTCATTGGAAGGCAAGCATGCGGATACTCAGGTATGTGAAAGGAACCACTGATTATGGTATTCTTTATGAAGAATGATCATCTCTTGCCGGATACTGTGACTCAGATTGGGCAGAAATATTGATACCAGAAAATCAGTTTCTGGATATTGCTTTTCTTTAGGATCAGGGATTTTCTCTTGGATCAGTAAGAAGCAACCGACTGTAGCATTATCTTCTACTGAAGCTGAGTACAAAGCTGCATGCGTTGCAGCATGTGAAGCAGTATGGTTGAGGAGGATCCTATGGCACATAGGAATACAAGGACAAGAGGCTACAGAGTTGAAGTGTGACAACCAAAGTTGCATGGCCATCGCCAAAAATCCTGTTTTCCATGCACGTACGAAGCACATAGAAATCCAGTATCACTATGTGTGTGAGTTGATTGAGGACGGGGTCGTGGAGATAACCTATTGCCCTACTGAAGAAAATGGAGCAGACATCTTCACCAAGGCTCTTGGGAGAGAGCAACTTCTTCGACACTTTCCAAAGCTTGGGATTGGACCAAGGAGGTAGTTCACCATTGGGTGGACATTGGGGGGGGTGTTAGATATGCTCAATACTCCACCCTCATGTGACCACAAATGATCCATGGTGCTCTAAGTTGTAAGGCCCCCATTATGAGGAGAAGCCATTATGAGAGCCCGGACATTTGTGGAACCCTAACTTCCAAGTTAGATGAGGTCTATGTGTGACCGTTGATGGTTATAGATGATCTTTGTGAGCCTAGCCGTCAGGTTAGGTAGGGCATAAACTTCCAGGCCATTGGGTTATCATTTAAGGTGAAAATAAAGGCCCTATGGCGTCGCGCGGTTTCCCCATAGAACCTTAATGGGGGGAGTGCAGAGGGGGGCTTGTCCCCTTCTGCGGGGTCCGGGGGGCCTATCCCCCCGGCCCATAGGGCCGAGACGGTAGGACTTCTGGTCGTGGAGATATTGTCGGATCATATATTTTACCGACTAATTTGTATCTCCCGACTACGTTTATCTATACCAAACTGCCTTGTAAAAGCTATATAAGCACAGCCCAGGTTGAGCTTTATATTACATTGCGCACTAGTAAGCCCTTCATCTAGAGTCTGTCTAGATCGCCATCTAAGCTCCACAGTGGGAGCGCACGGGTGGACAGCACCATCATTGTAACTGCATTATGCTTTGCAATCTGAGAATTTGAGTTCTCTACCTCTCAGTCTGCGTCTATCTTTGTCTGCGTTTTTCTCTCAACTCTGTCTACAGGTCTATTCAGCTGTGCTGTTATTTTCTTACAGTGCCCTCTTTGTGACTGGGTTAACTTTAGTGTGCCTAATGCTTGGCCTTTGGATGAGGCCCTATTCACATGCATACTTGGTGTGCATCGTAAACATATGCTGTGCATTGGGCAAGGTTGGGTCTGACACCCATGGATGCTGCACGAAGAGGTTTTAGGCCACCAATATGTCTTCGCTTTGTTCGTCTTAGCCGTGAGGTTTCTCCTTGGATATTTTCTGAGTGTTGGAGGTATTGCTTTGGATCCCTTGGTCGGAAGTGGTCGTTCTTGATGATAAGGCATGGTGGATCTAGACCATAGATTATGAAGTCTAGTGTGAGATGGTTGAGTTTGTATAAGAGATTTCTTTGGTACCCATATCATAGTGCGATTTGGTTGGGCTCTAAGTAATTGTTTGGCCACCCAAATTTGCTTGACATTACAAGGGAAATGGGATTTCTTCTTCTTGAAGAAAGGGTATTTTGGGCCTTCTATGTGATTTTTTAGGGAAAACTCCTCTTTACATGGGGAATTCAACAAAGGCTGAGTTTCTATACATACATTATGCTCATGCAATGGTTCATAAGGTTGTGTGGTTTGAGATTGATCTAGAGATTCATCGATACATGTATCCTTATTACAGATAGAATCTCTAGATATACAAATTGGTGATGGATTGTCATGATTGACAATGGATCCGACATCATTTTTCATAGCATTGTTACAAAGTATTTGCTTATCCTCTTCTTGATGAGCCAAATGTAGCACATCCTTGCCCATGGATTCATAAGGAGAATCCAAGTCTAGAGGAAGAGAGGGCCCTTCCATATCCCCCAAGCACTTTGAGTCCTCCACTTCATCATTCATCAAGGTTTCCTGTGACTTACTCAAAAAAAGGTTAGATGAAAAAGCATGAGTGGAAAGACTATTTTGTGGATTAAAAAGCACAATCTTTGAATAGATGATTATGTCCACAATCCATACAATGAGGATAATCATCAGGATTTCCAAAAGACTCACTAGTAGGGATGGACATAATAGATGGACAAGATGCTTCAAACCCTTGATGATTTTGTTCAAAAAACCTTTGAGTGCCCATGACCAAGTCTTCATCTATACCTTCCATGACAAAAAATGTTTCTAAAAGTGCATATCATTCACCACAATAGGCAACACAACTTGACCCATGCAATCATAATTTTCACCATTCATGAGGATAGAGGAATGAGTGGTTAGTTGAATGTTATCCAAAATAATTGTCACTAAATCAATATGAATTAAATTCCACTCACAATTAGGATTAATATAAGCACTCATATTTCTATGGTCATGACCAATTAGTACATCCACAAAGGTGTTACTATATTCCTTGGTTGCAACAATGGATCCTACCCCCTCAGAAATTCCATCAAGTTCATCTTCCCCATGCAAATTTTTTCTATCTTTTTCACCTCTATCATGTGTGATTAATGCATGCATTTCATCTTTTTCTTCCTTCTTTTGTGCGACCTTTTCCCCCTTCCCTCTTTCTTTTGCCTTTTTCTTTCCCATGTTTTGTTGAAACAATTTGTGGTTTTTTTAGTGTTTTTAATATTTGTTTGGTATTTTAGGAGTTTCTAAAACTTGTTTGAGTTTTTTTGTGTGTTTTTTGAATGTTTTCTAAGATGTGTAAATAAGTTTTAATGGGGTTCTTCAAACAAAAATAACAAAAAGAGTTTTTCCAAGATTTACACTCTAACAACATTTTGTCCTCAAAAGAAACCTCATGAGAAAGAGTTATATCTATAGCCCGTTCTTCTTTATGTTGAGTCCGCATGCAAGCACAAACATTATAGTATATAGCATTGGCAAATCAGCTTCTCGCAATTCCCTCGAATCCTAAAAGTGAAGTCACAAAAGAGAATATGCAAGCTACGTATTTCTAACAGAACATAGATGCATGAGAACGAGCTTAACCTCACAGACATCACGTCCAATAAATCATTGAAAACTACCACCATAAATCACCGTATGAGGATCTCATTGACTCCGAATGTTCTATGCCCATATTTTATGCCCATTACTTGAACAGTCGATTGGATCTCGTCCGCAATTCTCTCTTTATTTGACAGAGAACCCAGAGCAAGAGTGCATATTGCCTGATTTACAGGCAAGCATAGTCTATTGGTCACATATCTGGAACATCCCCTTTCCACCCCGCCACAGTCGTTCGATTTGGTTGGCCAACTGTACATCATCACTTTGCCCCGCGTCAATGTTAATCTATAGCGCCCATTTAGGGGCGTCAACAGCTAGAATCTAACTTAAGAAAATCTGGACAGGGAAGATCTATGAAGATGTATTGCACGCAGTCTAACTTTAGATAATGTGAACCGAGAACATGCATGAATCTCTACTTAGAGACTATTCTGTACACTATTTTCTCTCTCTTCATAGTGTCAAACTGACGAGTGACGATGATTGAATAAGATACATGTATGAGATTTCTTCTGCGTAACATTAGGCCATATCTTTCTCTGAGGTCCGTTTGCTAGTATCCAATGGATTTATCCTTCTGGTGATCGAGGGTACTGATTTTGGAGGGCACTCTGTATATCCGGGGAGTACTGTTCCGTTTTCATCTCCTAGGCTCGCCTTTTCTTTTGATATGGCTCCCCAAGTGGTGGCTGAAAACTTCAAAACAAAAGCTTTACTTTCACTTAGCGCTTCTTAGACCAAGATCCATGGAAAGCTTGCACTGTATCCACTACTACAGTGAAACATTACAAGGGAATTACATGCTTCCCCTAGCTATGTACAGATGAATGCTCACAATCAAAGTGAACAAATAGATAAGCCTACTATCCTTCATGGTGAACAAGATACTATATGTATCAAAACTGATTTTGGAGGGCACTCTGTATATCCGGGGAGTACTGTTCCGTTTTCATCTCCTAGGCTCGCCTTTTCTTTTGATATTGCTCCCCAAGTGGTGGCTGAAAACTTCAAAACAAAAGCTTTACTTTCACTTAGCGCTTCTTAGACCAAGATCCATGGAAAGCTTGCACTGTATCCACTACTACAGTGAAACATTACAAGGGAATTACATGCTTCCCCTAGCTATGTACAGATGAATGCCCACAATCAAAGTGAACAAATAGATAAGCCTACTATCCTTCATGGTGAACAAGATACTATATGTATCAAAACTGTGGTGTGCCACTACTGATAGACAATCCCTGAGATCAACTTCAAGTTACAATGTAGGGCAATTTAAAGGACCTGATTAGCCAATGTGCTCTTAGTATGTTGACATCAAGGTCCATGTCATTGCACAGACATTGACATTATAGATGTAGAAAATTTACAAATTTATCCACCAGCAATAGCATTCATACGCCCCACATTGTGTCCAAGGCTCAATGTCAAATCTTTACAAAACTTGGTTGCATCATGAACTGCATTTGTTGTTTCTCCTGTCCAATATACCCTCCTTTCCAAGCTTGCATTTCCTCAAAGATAACTTTTGCCTCATCCTCAAGTCCACAATGGGCACAGACATTCAGAAGGGATGAGTAGATGAATGCATCAGGCTTCAAAACTCTTGATAACATTTCATCAAAAAATTCTTTTGCTTTTGCATATCCATTAGAACGTTTAGCACACCCAGCAATGAGAGTGCTATATGTATATGCATCAAGCTCAAAGCCCTCTGATTTGAGTTCCTCAAATAAAGAAAATGCTTTCTCTACACTATTTGCATTTACAAGGTCTTTAAGAAGTGCGTTGTAGACATACTTGTTTAGTTTAAGCTCTGGATCCCCTAATCCCCTATATGCTCGGAAAGCTTTGAAATATTACCCTGCTTTACCCATAAGTGTCATATACACAGATAGGCTTTGTGGTATGAGCTTTTTATTCACTTTCATCCAGTCAAAAACCAGTCCTTCTCTGTCCCATTTTTTCTCTTGTATGAACCTTTGCAGGAGATTGCCAAAATCTGAGGGAGCCAGCTTGTACCGAACTATCTCCTACATCACCACACAAGGATGGCATGTCTTCAAAAAGCTGGGCTGCTTTTTCCAATTCACCACAGCTCAGATATGCTTTGATTAGTGAATTCACCATCACTTGATGCATTAGCAACCTTGCCTCCGAGAATTCTTTAAAAACCTTTTCTACTTCGCGAGGTTTCTTATTTTTAGCATACATGTTCACTAATGGTGCATAGTGGTATGTAGCTGGCTCAACACCATACTCTCTCCATGACACGCTGTGATATAACATCTGAGATGTACCCACTTCTTGTTGGTCTCAAATATCCCATACTCACTTTTCTGAGTCTACATCGTACAACATTCGACCAGTGGCAAAAGCTGCATCTATCTCATCCCTAGGGGATTTGACTGCAAAGAAAGGATGAAGGGAAGCCCTTGGTTGTGATTAATACACATATCTTCCATTATCTGTTTTGTTTTGCATCACACGTGGCCCTTGTTGCTTGCAAGTATGATTCATTGAATATCTGAAAACCTCCATCTCAGCTTCTCACCTTTTTAGAGCCCTGGCAAGCTGCTCCTCCAATCGTGACTTCATCCTGCTAACGATAAGAGATCTTGAACCACTCAAGGTTGTGGCCTACACCGCTGCTTCAAAAGCAGCAACTTCATCTGGATTAATGCTCTTACGCACCTCCTTGCCATCAAAGAATTTCCGCACTGAGGGAGTTGATTTGGATCGTTTTTGGAACAATAGAAAATAATGTCCACTTCACCTTTTCACATGATGTTCTAAGTCTTCTAAGAGCCCTACCATTACCAGTAACATTCTTCTTGCACTTCCTCTTGAATTCCTAAACAAGTTGATTGACCATACGATTGTCAAAATCTTCCCTTCAAGCCATAGGCGATTGCAGCAGCAGTAGGTTCGTTGGTGAAAGTTAGGACCAAGTATGACACAAGCGTCCTTGGCGTCCTGCCTTTGAGTGTCTTGAAAATACACATGCACAGAAACAATGACATTGTTCACAACACTTCCTAGAAATACTTCTGTAATCTCCTCCATTTTTACAAGCTCCATAGATGAAATCTTCCCATAGGTTCAGCATGTCCTGCTCATTGATCGGTCTACTTTGATGCACATGCTTGGTATCTTTTATCTAGTAATCTCAAAGATCAGGACTTAATCTGATCTCTAGTCCTCATTTCCCACTATGCTTGCGAGACATAACCCAGCTGCAGCATCCTTCTTCCATCCATGTTGTCCTCCCTTCAGCGTCCTTCATAGTCTCCACATCTGCCTCTACCTCCCGTCAGTGCTCAAGCCATGTTTGATCATTCTGTGAACCTGTTGCCATGAGTTCTAGGATCCTAAGGGACTGAACCGCAAAGTCAATGCACTGCCTTTCTTCCTCAGCTCTTTTGTGATGGCCCTTACTCACCTAAATCCCTCTGTAGTGACAGTACATGCTAGACAGTAGAGACAAAGTCAGTACAAGCTCACTGGATGATCAAATTAAATCCTATACATAGCTTTTCACTCATAGACTTGGCACGCTGTACCCTCCGCTCTCCACATGCAATGATTTCACTCCTTCAACAAACGTTAGCATACCATAGTATGCCTTTCAAACAGCCAATCCTTCTAACAACGTGTAGGGAAGTGGCACATAATCCTACGATTGTTAGTCTTCTCAGCATCAAGTTCAATAGTGCCTTCTGGAGTCCCACAAAAGGTTAATTCCATTATCGTATGTCCTTCATCCTCAAATACATTTTGGGTCCTTATGATCGGAGTGATAATTTCAGTGCCCATAGGAATTACTCCGACCTTCATACCAGAGCATTCGTCCTCCGCTAGTTCCCGGATGAGAGCTCATCTACTCTGATGCCATGGTTGCTAACAGGAGGACCTCAAGCTCTCGTGGATACGCTCTGTAAAGGAGATGGTCCTTGCACTCACATGTGGTAGAGGCCACCAGCACTGCTCCTGCTTCCTATCCTCAGAGCATTCTCCCAAGAAGAAAATACAATGCATAACCTTGCATGATGAAGAGCATACTGTTCAAGAAGGTATTTACTTACACAGGCTAAGGAGTAGGCTCTGCATTTGTTCACTGATAATGATGATGAGAGGAATGGACCCATATTGCATCGTATCTTTGGTCTTCTTCATACACCAAGTGCATTACTACTTCATTGCTTTGTTAAATCTCCCTTTGCTATCATCTCATTTGCCTGCCTTTCTCTTTCCATTCACATCAACTCGTGGCGCCATGGTTTTATTGTAAAACACCTTCCTCGATCGAGCAAAGCTTTGACAACGGACTTGAATTTCCAAGATGAGGTGGTTTCCTTGTGTAGCTTGGACTTCGGTGCCTGACATGTCTCAGAAAGATCATAAACTCTACTGAAACTGTATTACTGCACAAAAGAGAAGACATTATCTTAATATGACACTTGAATGCAATAAAATGTAAACACCAAATAAAATGTAGTAGGGGTACCTTTGATTGTTGAACTATAAAAGTGAACCATTTCTTGTTGAAGCTTCTGAAGATCCACACATATATTGTTGAATTAAGTGTAAGTAAATCCTTGTGTAGATAGGATCTTTGATTGCTTCTTGGGAATATTTGGATGATAAATAGAGGCAAACATAGTGTCACCTATGAATAAATATTGTCCAATAGTACGAGTTACATCCTCATTTGAAGTTTTTTTTTTTAGAATCTTTATATGGGCATGGAAATATATTTTGAGAAATACCTTGTGCTTGTAAGGCTTTCCTCAAAAGGGTGTACATTGCAGTATACCGATTTCTACTGATGCCTGCTTCGTCACATATTGCCTGCACATCTTGCACTTTGATAAGGTTTTTTAACTTCTCCAAAACTCAGCTTCAACAACAACTCTAATACACTTTCCTATGGGTGTGTCTATAGAAGAAGTTATTTCTTTGTTGTTTATACAACTATTCATCAGCTTGAAGTGGTCTTGTGTTGTTGATGAAGCAGTTATGTCTTGAATAAATGACCTACACAATGAAAGATTCCATTACAAATCTTCATTAAAACATATAAAAGTAAAACAAACACTCACCTTGTTGCATATATACGTCGTTTGCGTGCTCGACCACCTACTGAAAGAGCTTCAAAGGATGACAATGCTCTTTTCCTATATCTCATACCAAGTGGAGTCTCTTTCAACTGTTGGAGATTGGCAATTACTTTTGAAATTGTGCTTTCTTTTGCTTCCATATCCTATTCAAAATCTACAAGTTGTTTTTGTAACGATATGATTGTGCTTTCTAAAGTGACCACCCTCATATGATGGAGTTGAATTATTGTTGGAACCAATACTTAGCAGTAGCATATGAACGTGTAGATAATTGCTTGTGGTAACCTAATAGTCGAGCTTCACCTGCACCAATGAACTGAAGTAAAGTTGAGAGGTTATGGAATGTTGGGTGGTAAGAAGATATTAGATCAAGAGGATATAGTGAACCATGAGTCCAAAGATCAATACTTTTTTCTCCAGATGCACGACGTTCATTTTGAGAATCGGCATCATTGTTGCATTGTGTATTTGGAGCAAACTCTCTAGGCACATGAACATGGAGACTTGTTGATGCACGAGCATGAGGATGTTCTACTATGAAGTTTGTGATACATGTCAACAACACCTTTGCTAATGACCAACAATATCAAAAACAAAGATGGAAAACTGGTTGGAAGGGACTCTAAAGCATATGTTTTGCTGAGAAAATATGTTCTTTTGTATGTGTATGGGTCAAAGTGTGTTTTTCCACTGTGTATGGCTGAAAATGATGAAATTTGAAAAAATTCATTTTTTTGGGGAAGCATAGTCCTTTGATGATGTGGCGCTTACTTTTGGAGGGGGTTTGAAAATTATAATTTTTTTAAAAGAAAATTTAAAAAATGGGCCCAAAAAAGTGACTTCTAACATATATATTAAAAAATAGGCATTTTTGAGTTAATATACAATGAAAATGAGACTTAAATCATTTTTTTTATTCAAATACATGAACGAGTTTGATGAGGTGGAAAGTAGATTCTCTTGCTCTCTCTCTCTAGAAGAAGAAAGAGAGAGGCCTTGTAAAGCCTAAAAAAAAAGCCTACTCCAGACTACTAAAAAGTGCCCTATTAAATGCACTTTGTCCCCTTAAACAAGAACAAAATTAAGCTTAATCCCTAAAAATTAGGGATCCTTAAAAGGCCCATGCAGGGTTCTTTTTTTCCCCTAATGCCTTCTTTCATCCATAGTTGTCCCAAATATTTTTTCTCAAACATCATGTGAGCAGGCCATTCTTCACACTCTATATTCATTTCTTCTTGGTCAAATTTAACTGTGATTGTTTGTGTAGATAAAGTTTGAACTATGTGCCCATCTAGGGTTTTGATTAGGGTTTTACTTATCTTTCTTATTGCATTTAATTTTTTTAGCAACTCAGTGCTAATTAGATTTATTTGTGACCCAGAGTCTATTAACACCCTAATTTCTTCTTCTTGGAAATTCATCAAAATCACAGGCAAATGTTCTCTTACTTTCCCTAAAGGCCTTTCACATATCAATACCTCTTTGATTTCTTTAGATTTTCTCATTTTTTCCTTAGCTTCTTGTTGAGCCTCATACCTCATCCTTTCTTCTTCCTGTCTTCTATGTTGAGCTTGATGCAATCTCCTCCACTCTTGGGTGGTCAGAGGTTGATTATATCTCTGCACTCTACATCCACTTATGAAGTTTGGCATGACTTCTCCATCTATGTTTGCCGATTGGACTGCACCACTGTTGCTTATCTAATGAATGATATAAGTTCCATGTCCTCTCTTTTGAAGTTTCTTCTAGTGTTCTTTCAAAGTGTAAGTTAATACCAAGTCTCCTTCTTGCAAACCTTTATCTTTGATATGAATGTCATGATATGCCTTCTGCCTCTTCTTATTTGCATAGATGCTCATGACAACCTGAAGTCTTGAAGCTCCTAGCTTTTCTAACTCCAATTCTCTTTCTCATAACTCATTTCCAAACCATTTCACTTGATTGACCACCTTCAATGTAGGTATGAGAAATTCTAAAGGCAAAATAGCATTTTGTCCATATACTAAATTAAAGGGTGTTGTACCAATAGTAGTTTTGTATGCCACTCTATATGCCCATAGAACATGATGGAGTTGTAGATCCCAATCAACTCTATTTGGATTTACAAGCTTTGACAATACAGTACAAGTGTTTGTGCTTTCTGCCAATCTACTTGCTTGAGGATGATAAGGGGCTAATTTTCTATGAATAATCATAAAATGATGAGTGATGTTCTCAATAACCTGGTTAAGGAAATGAGTTCCCCTATCACTTACCAATTCAACTGGTAATCCAAACTAGTGATTATATACTCATAAAGAAATCTTGTTGTAGTATAAGCATCATTTTTCCTTGTAGCCCTTGCTTTTGCCCACTTAGTGAGATAATCAATGGCTACAATGATATATTTGCATGGGAACTTATAGTTGGAGGATGTATTCGTCCAATGAAGTCTAATCCCCATTTGTGAAAAGCTCTAGCAAAACTTAATTGTGTCAATTGCATATCATATCTTCTACTAGGTTGACTTTCTTTCTGACATATGTGACACCTTTTCACAAATGTTCTGGCATCTAGAAAAAAAGTTGGCCACCAAAATCTAGAGTATAAAATCAGTTTAGCAGTTCTCTCACTTGAAAAGTGACCTCTTGCTACTCTTGAATGGGCCATTTCTAACATTTCCATGTATTTTTCCTTAGGGACACAGATTCTCAAATATCCATGTATACACTTCTTGTACAACTGGTCTTTGATGAGCTGATATTACTTGGCCATTTCCTTCAAGTTTCTGGAGTTGGCATTAAGTTTCATAGTTTCAGATGTTTGTGGATTTCTTAATTCCTTAAATATATGTGTACTCGAATCAGGTTTTTTTTTTTAACCAATATAGAGTCACAATGTCCATATGGTCCAAATGTTCACACTTGGACACTAAAAAATATATCTTTCCACATACTGTGACTTTGTAGGCCAATGGACACCCATTGTGGCTAAGTTATGTAGAGTGACTAATCTGGAAGCATGTGTACATGGATTCCAACAGTGAGCCTTCTCTAGATAACTTGTTTGCTCCTCTTTTGGAGTAGAGTATTCCAAAACACCAATGTGATTCACATGATATAGGTGTCCAACAAGTAACACAAAGCTTCTGCTTTGCAGGGAAGATGCCTTGTGCTATTAGCTCTCCTACAAGGTCCAATAGTCAACAAAGGTACTAATGTTGTTTCCCAATTGGGAATGCTTTTTACCTTGAATAGGTAAGCATCTGGGAGTTCATCATCTATAGGAGATTATTTTTCTTTGGTTTGTATCCTAGATAGATGGTCTGCTCTTAGATGTGTTTTCCCTTGCCTCATCGCTATTTCAATATCAAATTCCATTAGAAGTAAGAACCATCTCACTATTCTTCCTATGTGGCAAGGTTTATTCACCAAGTGCAATAGTGCTTGGTGATCCACAAAACATTTGAACTTGTTGGCTAGAAGAAAATGCCTATAATTTTTTTATAGCAAATACCGTTCCTAATCCCTCCCTCTTAGTGGTTGTGTACTTCTTCTCAGCTTGGTTCAATTGCCTACTAGCATAAGCAATTGGAAAATCCAACTTGCTTCCTTCAATAGGCTGTGCAAGAACACATCCTAAAGCAAAATTAGAGGTATCAACTGTGGGGTTTTCAGAATGGGTGTTGTAACCAAACAAGTTTTTAGGGTTTCAAAGGCTTTGTCACATTCTTGGGTCCATTCAAACTTTGTACTTAATGCATAAAGAGGTTTTGCAATATCAGCAAATATCTGTACAAATTTGCTATAGTATCCAGAGTCAGCCATGAAAGCCCGGAGTTCCTTCACATTAGTTGGCTTACTTAGGTCCACAATTGCTTTAATTTTACTCTCATCACTGGAGATCCAATGTTTGGAAACTATGTGGCCTAAAATTCTTCCTTGCTTGGCAAAGAAGACACATTTTTCAAGACTCAAACAAACTTTGTAGGTTCTACATTTCTTGAATATATTCTCCAAGTCCTATAAATGATTTTGTCTTTTATCTAAAAAAGTACATAGATCATCTACATAAATCTCCATCATGGTTCTAAGAAAATCTTTGAACACATGACACATTAACCTCTGAAATGTGGCTGGTGCATTGGTTAACCCAAAAGGCATCACCCTAAATGCATATATTCCCCATTCAGTGGAAAACATTGTCTTGTGTTGATCTTCCAAAGCCATAGAAACTTGGTCTTATCCAAAAAATCCATCCAAGAAACTCTTCACCTCCTTTCCAACTACTCTATCCAAGAGATGATCAGTGATTGGCAATGGGTAACTATCCCTTGTAGTTGCTGCATTAACTTTTTTCAAGTTAATACAAACCCTAAGTTTTCCATTCTTCTTGGGAACAACAACTATAGGAGATATGCATTCAGTATACTCAATTTCATAAATGAAATTGGCAGCCAATAACTTATCAATTTCCTCCTTTATCTTGGTAGAGTATTTATCATTAAATATATATTGTCTCTATTTGCTAGGTTTTGCATCTGGAGTGATAGGAATCTTGTGTTCACAAATTTTTGGATCTATACTTTTCAAATCCTTATAACTGTATGCAAACACATCCCTATACTCTTTAGCTAATTTAATCAATGCTTGCCCCTCTTGATTTGTCATGTCATCTGTTATGACAATATGCCTTTCTTCTCCCTCGTCTTGAGTAATTACCACTTTTTTTGTCTGTTCTTCATTGTCATAAGATACCCCTTTCTTTTTGTCCCTTTTTGGTTTCATCTTAAGAAGTATTCTATCCTCCACCTCATAAGTTTTGAAATTTGAAGGTACATCAAATTTTTGCTTTTCCTCTCTAGGTTTCTCATGTCCCTTGATTTTCTTACTCTTTTCAGGTTTTGGATCTTGAGTGATTTCGTTATGTACACATATCTTGTAGGTTTTTGAGATTTCATCTTTTATGACATCTTGAGCATGTATTCCTTCTAAGAATTGATTTTGTCACAAACTTGGAGTATGGGATCACTTTAAGAGTTTTCCAATTGTGACACACTCACCATTCTTACCCATACATGAAATACATCATATCCCTCCTCATCTTGGAATTTGATTCCCACATATTCATTGTTTGCTACATCTAATGTAGAAAATATTTGATTCTAGCCATAGGGCTCAAACTCCCATCATCAAAATTTTGTGGAATATAGCTCTCATCCTCAACCTTGCTTTCTCCCTTACAGTCTTCTTTGCTCAACAAGACTCTTTTGTAACTTTTACTTCTCATAGCAGTGCACTTCCAAAGTGGTGACTTCTCATCACTTTGACTCTCATTTCTAGATTCCTCACTTGACTCTTGATTTTGATGTACATTAAGCCACTCTTGAGGGGGTATGTCACAAAATTGCCCAGTTTTCAAGTTTACTTTGGTGATTTTCCCTTGGCTTTGGAGGTATAAAGTATATCTACCCAAGCCTTGAACTATTTGCATCTATCTCATGAAAGGTCTTTGTTGAAGCTCAAGGTCAAGGACATGCATAATAAGTGCATCAGAGAAGTGGACACACAAGAAGAAGGAGCACATAGGGAGCTCCAAGAAGTGTATGTCAGAGTCTCAGAAGAAATCTCTATAAATTAGTGATTTTCATCACTAAAACCCATTGTAAATATCATTTCACCTTTTTGTAACTCTATTTTGTTCGAGTCGAGCAGTCCTCAAGCTTGAGAGTATTAGAAGTATCATCCTACCAATTTTCATATTTTTTAGACTCCGTTTGAGCCCTTAAATAAGCCTTGGAACCTAATTTTTAACTAGGCTGGAGAGGGCCAAACTACTCAAAAAACTATAAAAAGAGCTAGAGATCTCATTTTTGAGTTGGTTTTTTGTAGATTTCAGCTTTGTAATAGATTTCTTTTATAATCAAAGTCCTTCCATTGTTCCTCTCTTTGATCTTGCCTTGTTGTGTATGTGTGTGCATGCTTGTGTGTGCTTTCACTCACCCACTTGTGCCTTCACTTGCTTGTGTCTAAAGGTTTCAGCTTTGTAATAGATTTCTGTTATAATCAAATTCCTTCCATTGTTCCTCTCTTTGATATTGCCTTGTGTGTGTATGTGTGTGCATGCTTGTGTGTGCTTTCACTCACCCACTTGTGCCTTCAGTTGCTCATGGTCTTCATACCGGTCCTCACGTCTCCGCGGATTGACAAGTAAAGGAGGTGGTGCTTACGCTTGATCTACACCATATTTTGGCGCCGTTGCCGGGGAGAGACCTTCGAGGACGAGCGTTGTGATGGTAAGATCCTAGATTTGCGACGTTGAAAGATAAAAAAAACTATCATTTCTGTTCATTTTCTAATTTTTCTTCTTCACCTTCATCATCATCATCATCACCATCTCCATCTTCTTCCATCTTCATCTTCATAGAAATTTCTTGTCTTTTAGTCCATTTTCACCATTTTCATACCATTTTTCATGCATTATTGTGCGAGAAGGAGTTAGAAAGTGCAAGGGAGAGCAAGCACCTGTGTTTTTTCACTATTTTCTGCACATACGGAGCTCACCATTGCTCGACACTCAGAAATTTGAATTTCGTGCCAAAAAACATGGTTCTAACTGAAAATCGCGATTTTCATAAAATTCAAATTTTTCTTAAAAAATGTGATTTTCAGTTCCCGCCTAAATCACATAAAAACGCGACTCTCTAGGTGTCATGGAACTTGAGTTTTAGAAAAAAACACAATTCTCAATTGGCTCACGATTTTCACAAATCACGATTTTCAGCCCAAAAACACAATTTTGGAAAAAAAACACGATTTTTAGTGGGCTCAAAATTGCGATTGTCACAAACCACGATTTTCAGCCAAAAACACAGTTTTCAGTTGGATCAAAATCACGATTATCATCCAAAATTGCGATTTTCATGATTTTCAGAAAACACAATTTTCATTAAGGTACAAAATCATGATTTTTAGTTAAAAATATGATTCTGAGCAAAAACATGATTTTCAATCAAAATCGCGATTTCCATAAAACACGATTTTGAGGAAACACAATTTTCACTCAAAATCAAGATTTTTTGGTCATTCTCAAAATCATGATTTTCAGGCAAAAAACTCGATTCTAGGAAAATATGATTTTCAACCAAAATCGTGATTTTCAGGCCAAAAGCCCAATTTTATGTTAGAATCGTGTTTTTCACGATTCTCATTCAAAATCGCATTTTTCATGATTCTCACTCAAAATCGTGTTTTTCATGATTCTCACTCAAAATCGCGTTTTCCACGATTCTCACGCAAAATCACGTTTTTCACGATTTTCACTCAAAATCACAATTTTTATTGTGTTTTGACCCCTAGGAGCATGATTTGATCTAACTTTCTCATCAAAAGTCCATTTTTTTAAGCTCTATAGCTCGTTGGAAAGCTCGTTTTGAATGCCACAGGAACTAATTTGAATAATGCATTGATTTTCAGATAGACTAATTCAAATTTGATCCTCAGGTGGGATTAGGAAGCTAAGGGAGAGAAAACTTTTTTCATGGGAAAGAAAAAAGCAAAAGAGAGAAGAAAGGGGGCTAAGATTGAAAACGAGAAGGGAGATAAACATGAAATTGATGAAATAATCTCACATAAGGGTGAAACATCTAGAGAAAAATTGCAAGGAGTCAAGGAAACAGGTGAAATATATGAGGGGGTAGGATCCTTATTTGCAACAAGAGAATATAACAATACTTTTATGGATATAAGAATAGGTTATGACCATAGAAGGTTGAGTGTTTATATCAACCCTAATTGTGAGTGGAATTTAATTCATATTGACCTAGTGACCATTATTTTTTAGAACATTCAACCAACAACTCATTCTTCTATCCTCATGGATGGGGAACATTATGATTGCATGGGTCAAGTTGTGTTGCCTATTATGCTAGATGATATGCAATTTTTGGAAACATTCTTTGTCATGGAAGGTATAGATGAAGACTTGATCATTGGCACTCAAAGGTTTGTTACACAAAATCATCAAGAATTTGAGATGTCTTGTCCATCTATTACGCCCGCTTCTACATATATCTCTATTGAAAATCCTAATGATTATCCACATTGTAGAATTGTGGACATAATCATCTTTTCAAAGATTGTGCTTTTAATGCACAAGATTTTCTTTCCACCCATGCTTTTGTATATAATCCTTCTTTGAGTAAATCACAGGAAACCTTCGCGAATGGAGAAATAAGCTTGTAGAGGTTGTTTCTCTCTCTAGAGAGGTCCCAATTGGATGAATGAGCATCCATTCAAAAGATATTAGTATCTAGTGTATATATATATATATATATATATATATATACATACAAAGCATTTGGTGTAGCAGATTGGAAGAAATCTCAATTTTTCTGTCTCAAGGTCTATCTTTGCACATTCCTAAAAAATAGGAAGTACCATTGATGAGCGTTAGGTTCATTCTAAAAGCATATTTCACTTATTTCTTGTACGCTTATGCATTTTATACACTCAATCCTAGGTGTATCATTATTCTAAAAGGATTGTTTCCAAATGTAATCATGTTGGCTACGATGAACATGTGAAGTTGATTGTCTCATCCAAAGATAGTAAATTTTTTTAGCTAGTCAATGTGCAAACCTATCTGTTTTGTATGGACTCTTTCTCCTTGATATTGCAAAGTACATAGTGCATTTTATTGCACTTATCTCATGGCTTTGTGGTCTATTTGAGTCTCCATAAGCTCAAAAGCTTGTCTTTTGCCAGTTGGCTGGACTGAGCCTCTCGCTTCACAACTCACTTTTCTACCTCCTACAAGCTTCTCCAACTTCTTTCACTGATATCAGAGCTAGATCAAGATGGGTGACGGTTTTCCCTCAATGACTGAGAAGATTGATCAACAAAACTATGTAGATTAGCGAATCAAAATGGAGCCCTATTTGCAAGGTAGATTTGACTTTCCATTACCAGATATTAGAGGATGCAAGACATTTGAAGAGACTTGGGATGCCCTAGAGACTTTCTCTTATACTCGTATCAAAGCAATAAAAAATCATGTTTGGAATGAGTTCAGCCAAATGAAGAAGATACCAAAATAAACTTTTTACTGTGTTCAAGGAGGTTGCGGATCAATTAGCATCCACTGGAGAGGTGATTGAAGAAGAGGCTATCATAAGGCGAATTCTCAATGGGATTCAAAGTGATAAGCAATGGCAATCCTTCACCATGGCTTATGATCTCATCATGGATGTGCAAACTCTAGACTTCAACATCTTCTTTGGACAACTCTTCAATCAAGAGGCCAACAATATCATAGAGGAAGGTATGTCCTATCATGGTAATTCAACTAGTGCTCTCTATGCACATAAGAAGGACAAGAAGTTGAAGGGCAAGAAGAAGGAAGAAGATGAAGAGGAGACTTCCCAAGCCAACTTCGCAAGCAAGAGCAAGTGGAAAGGGAAGAATAAAGTACCAAAGCATGACAAAGCCAAAGGTTATAATGTTCAACCTTGTGCCATCTGTGATAAGTCGACCAACCACACCACTCAAAATTTTCGGTTCAATGGGAAGACCCAGAAAGGAAGTAGAAGAGGTGATATGGTAGCAATAGAGGTAGAGATGGATAGAACTTCAACAATAACAGTAGCGGCCATAATAGAAGGGACTACAACAATTATTATGAAGATCAAGCACATGAAGACTCATTTCTTATAATGAATGTAAGACACAAAGAAGATAAAGAAGATGATCATTTGCTCTACATAGATTCTGGATGTTCAAATCATGTTGCAGGCAAAATTGCTGTTCTATCTGATTTGGAAAATGCATTTAGTTTGTGGATGATAAAGACGTTAGCCTTTGCTTTTCAGAACTGTACTTAACAATTATACATTTCACTGCTTTATCATCCAATTTCCAACGTTGTTGTTCAAACACTAATGCATATGCCAGACAACCAAAAACATATTGTGGGAGAGATCCTCTCTCCCTAAAGAGTGATTGATAGAAACAAGGGTAGAAGCCGATTTGACATCAAATTATTAGCCAATTACATTTACGTTCTATTCACAATTCCTTTTAAATTTTCTTTTGAGTTAAATAGTATAGTTTTCCCAATTATCGAATATTAAAAAGATTCAAGGTGGAGCAACATTGTTGATCAATGGGCTTGTATGTTTTCAATCGTCTTAAAAGTTTGTTTGGCTTGATGTCTCAAATTGTTTACCCACATACATACTTATACATGCTGCAATGTAGGAAACTATGAACACACATATATGAGTACAAAGGTAGAATGATGTTCAACCCATGTGCAAGGCCTTTACATTCATTAGAATACATGTACCACCATGCCTAAGGTTCAATGTGATAAATGTGATCGAAAGGCTATATATGTGTTATGAAGAGTGAAATCCTACCTATGTGCATATGTGTTCCCTGTGTATACATATCTGATAGAATGTTCATGTGCATGCAAACCTAATCAAAGTGTGTGTGAAATTAATTGAAAAACAAAAGTATTAAGACATTAAAATATAAAAGAGTAATAAAAAATGAAAACAAAACAAAAACAAATAAGACGATGTCAAAAAGGAAAATGCGTGCTCTGGTTGTTTTAGCATTCACTTTCGGACGATCGCAGGACAAAAAGCCGAGAAAAAAAAGGCTAAAAATAGAGGGAAAAGCATGAACTAAAAGTAGAGGAGTATTGGCTATAAAAAAGCACACTTCTGATTATTATCAGAAAAAGGCCAATACATATTTGATTCATCTGGAGAATATTGGTGTGACCTTGATCGAACAATGGGGGCGGGAATGATCTGACAATTCGTGATGAAATGATCTGACTCCAACTACATCAACATCAACATCTGCGCTCTGTCGTGCTCCAACATCGTCCAACATCAGAAGCTCTCATGATGACAGGAAGACATGTGACAACGAATTCTCTACTTCCAATCATCTTGCCCATCGATGACAACAGCCGGACTAATCTGTGTTGTTTGATACAACTGCGCACACACACAGAGAACGGAGAAGACGATTCGTACACAGTAAGAAAGACGTTATGTTTATTACATTCACGGGTAATATGTACATGGCGGTTCATTGGTTCATTGGTTTATGTCTATTACATTCACGGGTAATATGTACATGGCACACACACAGAGAATGGAGAAGAGGATTCGTACACAGTAAGAAAGACGTTATGTTTATTACATTCACGGGTAATATGTACATGGTGGTTCATTGGTTCATGTTGCCCGATTGTGCGGGGACTTATTTGTTTATTTAGCTTTATCTATTTATTCGACGTACTATTTGCATGTCGACTACACCCCCCCCTAAATAGATAAGCGAGATCATATGGGGCAGATGCCTAGATGTTTACAGCATTCATAGTGTTTGAGCTTATTCGACGATTTGGTTAGGAAATCAGCTCACTGGCTATCAGTGCCAATGTTCTAGAGATGAACACTGCCGTCTGCAACCAGCTCTCTGATAAATTGAAGTTTTAATGCAATGTGCTTTGTTTTCTCTGAATGCTTCAGGTTGGATGCAAGCATTATGGTTGACATATTATCGCAGTGAAGAGTAAGCTTTGGAATTTGTACAAGCTGAGTTTCTTCAAGTAAAGTCTTGAGCCACATGCCCTCCTTGAGAGCAAATGTCATGGATACATACTTTGCTTCAGTAGAGGATAACGTGACACGTTCCTACTTTTTGCTCTGCCAAGAGATAGCAGCATTGGATAGGAGATATGTAAACCCTGATGTAGATTGTTTAGTCTGTTCATCACCCCCCCCCCCCCCCCCCCCCCCCCCCCCCCACCCCAATCCACATCAGAGTAGCCAATTAGAGTGTTGGAGGGAGTGTTACCTTCAGCCTTGTAAAGAAGGCCATAGTTGGAGGTGTGACGAAGATATCGCTGGACCCGTTTTAAGTGTTGAATTTGCACAGCGCCAGGGTGTTGCAAGAAGCGGGAGAGAGAGTTGGTGGCATAGCAGAGATCAGGTCGAGTGCAGGTAATAAGATAACGAAGGCGTCCCAAGATGTTTGCATAAGCGTAAGGAGAAGAGGAGCGAGAAGCGGACGAGTCTTGTTGATCAGGGGGCATCTTCAGATTGAGGGGCAGAGGAGTTGCTGCACCTTTGCTGGCTTCCATGTGGAATTTGGTGAGAAGAGCATGGACGTATGAAGATTGATGCATGGAGAGCCATCTACAGGGTGCTGATCGACTTGTATGCCCAAACAATACTATAAGGATCCCATGTCCGTCATAGAAAAGCTTTGACAGAACTCTTGTTTGGCTTGGGAAAGAGCTGTACTAACATTACAGAGAAGTAGAATGTCGTCAACATAGATGGCAAGAAGTAAAAAAATTTATGCAGTGTGTCGATGATATATATTGGATCAGATTGAAGCCGCAAGTAGTCAAGTTGAAGCATGCATGTGTGGAAGCGCTGGTACCACTGGCGAGGAGATTGTTTGAGTCCATATATTGCCATGCAAAGGCGACAAACATGTGTAGGCTGCTCCTTGGAAACAAAGCCTGGAGGCTGCTGAAGATAGATCTCCTCAGTGAGATCACCATGCAAGAAGGCGGTTTTCACATCCATTTGATGGAGTAGTAAGCGGTACTGAGCAGCAAGGGCAATAAAGATGCGGAAGGATGTGATACGCACAACTGGAGAGAAGCTTTCATTGTAATCCAAGCCAGGGATTTGAGTAAAGCCATGGGCAACAAGGCGAGCCTTGTAGCGTGACAATGTGCCATCGGAGTTGAGCTTTTTGCACAACAGCCACTTGCATGAGATAAGCTTGCGACCTGGTGGAGGGGGAACTAAGTCCCAAGTCCTATTATGAAGTAGGGAGTCATACTCACTTTGCATGGCAGCTTGCCACTGAGGGGCTTCAGTACTATTGAGTGCATCTAAGAGAGAAATATCATCCACCTACCCTGCATATAAAAAAAGTTTTGAGACATCGTGATCACTGCATGAAGGAAGGTCCGTCACGGAGACATGATGAGAGCATGCATATACATCATGCAAGGGTCGATATTTGGAGCCGTGAGGTATGTCTTCAGCTGAAGAGGTTTCACATTTAGGCAAAGGTACTATGGAGTTGTTGTGGGTCACACCGTCATCAGAACTAATTGGAGCGACAGCTGGAACTGGAGGGGTTGCACTTGAGGTGCTCGAATCATGAGATATGGGCTCATGGGAAGGTTAGATATTGCGCGTTGCAACAGGAGGTACAGAGGATTTGGGGACTGAGGGAACAGATAAGTGTTAGTGTATTTGCCAAGTGTCCATGGGGTTGCATTCGCAGGATTTGGGGTAACAATCAGTGGCGTGGAGATTGATGAGCCATGAGGTGGAGTAGCAGTTGGAAGTGGAAGTTGTAGGGTTGGAATCATGGAGTGTTCCTCCCATTCAACATGTGGAGGACTCGAGGGTGTACTGCTGAGAAGAGGTGTGCTGGACGCCGCGCGAGAGGGGTCATGAGGTGGCTTCGGTGGCATTTGAGGGTGGACAAGGATATCCTCATCAAACGTCACTGAACGAGCAAACAAGAAGCGGTAAGCACGAGGATCATGTAGCCTGTATGCCTTTACTCCAAAGCAATCACCATAGCCAACAAAGAGCATCAGAGTACTTGTGGGATCCAACTTGTGGCGTAGGTTCAAGGGTATCACGGGGTAGGCTCGACACCCAAAGATACATAGGTGTGAGATATTAGGCACCTGTCCAAACCAATGATAATAGGGTGTATGGTGAGGATCACTGGAATGAGGAATGCGGTTTTGAACATAACATGATGTTGCCACTGCCTCCTTCCAATAGGGTTTGGATAGTCCAGCAGTCAAAAGCATGGCACATGCAGCTTGTATGAGAGTCCTATGCTTCCGTTCGGCGATGCCATTCTATTGAGGAATATGGGCTATAGAAAACTGTTGTTGAATACCTTCTGTCTCACAAAACGCTTTGAAAGCACTAGAGATGTACTCCCCACCATTGTCTGAGCGGAGGATCTTGACAGGGAAGTTGTGCTGATGAGCAAAGTGAGGACTTCGGACTTTTGCTTCAGGAAGTAGACTGTGGTGTAGCGACTGTAATCATCAACAAAGGTAAGGAAGTATACGTTGCCGGTGAGGGAAGTTGTTTCCATAGGGCCGTAGGCATCACTGTGAACTAAATGGTTCACTGATGGAGAGCGTGTGCAAGATTGAGGAAAAGGTTTATGGGAACCCATCAAACATCCCTCACATAAGTCAATAGGGACAAATTCACGACAAAGTCCTGTGCAAATCTGCTTGGCTTCCATATGCTTGAGGGTAGATGCATTTATGTGACCAAGGCGATAGTGCCATACTAACGTGTCTATGGCATGCAAGAAATGGGCAGCAAGGATAGATGTCGAAGCTATGATTGTCTGATCTGCAGGTCGATCGAAAGGAATTGGGTATAACTTGTTTGCCTGAGGTAATATGAGAAGTTCAAATTTGCCAGAGGATAGTTTAAAATGGATGACACAGTAACTGTGGAAGAATTTAATGTTTGAGCCACTGGAAGTTGCTGCTGAGATAGAGATGAGGCTGAGAGCAAGACCTGTTATGTGATAAATGTCAGAGATGGTCACCAAGACACCGCTGGGAAGTGTGACCGAGAGATTTCCACGACCAATGGCCTTGAGGCTGTGATCATCTCCCATGTAGACACGAATCGGGTAAGGTAGCGTGGTGTATGCTTCTAGCCAACGACCACAGGGTGTCATGTGGTGTGTGGCTCCCATGTCCAGCAACCATTCTGTGTGTGGATGAGGGCGTTGGAGAGAGGAGTTTACCTTACAGAGCATCATAGTGAAAAGTTGGAGATCCTCCAGTGCAGGTTGCAATGTAGGAAACTATGAACACACATATATGGGTACAAACGTAGAATGCTTTTTAACCCATGTGCGAGGTCTTTACATTCATTAGAATACATGAACTCTCATGCCTAAGGTCCAATGTCATAAATATGATCAAAAGGTTGTATATGTGTTATCTAGAGCGAAATCCTACCCCTATGCATATGTGTTCCCTGTGTATACATATGTGATTGAATGTTCATGTGCATTGGAACCTAATACAAATCTGTGTAAAATCATTAATTCAAAAGCAAAAGTATTAACTCATTAAAATAATAAAAAAGTACTAAAAAAGGAAAACAAAACAAAAACAAATCAAACGATGTCAAAAAGAAAAATGATAAAGAAAAACACATGCTCCACTTTTTTAGCATTCAGTTTTGGATGATCGTAGGACAAAAAGCGGGGAAAATAAAGGCTAAAAAAAGAGGTAAAAGAATGGACAAAAAATAGAGGAGTATTGGCTATAAAAAGCACACCTTTGATCATTATCAAAAAAGGCCAAGACATATGTGATTCATCTCGCAAATAGTGTTGTGCGCTTGATTGGACGATGGGGGCAACAATGATATGAAAACATGCGATTACATTATCTGACTCGGACTAGATCAACATCAACATCTATGCTCTATTGTGCTCGAACATCATCCAACATCAGAAGCTCTAATGACGACAAGAAGACATCGGATAACAAATTTTGTACTTCCAATCATCTCGTCCATCAATGAAACAACTCGATTAATTTGATCTCACATTGATTGGCGAGAGCTTTTGGAAGGCACTTTTTATCATACCAAAACCTGAAATAAACTCTAAGATTAGTTGAATGTTGGAGTGTTTTATCCGACAGTGTTGTGATGAGTTTGGCGAGATTCTCTCGAGTTGATATTCCAATTATGTGATTTGTATGAGCTACCAAAGCGAAGATTTCTGACCATGGAATCTAAGGAGATATTTAAACGCTAGGGGATTTTTGGCAGGAGTTTATGGAGTAGAACTCATTAAACAGAAAAGATAGACAATTCTTGTAATGGACCTTGATAATAACATCACATGTCAGCAATATATTTATTCATATTTGATGGAAGTTTTGTAGAGTAACATGCAAAGAAAGGGAGATTAGATCCTAGACCATATCAAGTTTTTCTGATAGATGAAGTCGATTGTAAGAGCTATCGATTCTAATTTAATCACTTACTACATATATATTTTGTACTTTAATATCCATTCTACCATCGTCTTTTTCTCCTGTCATGTCCTCACTGCTTCCTCACAAATGGCATTGATATAGATCTTCTATATCTAGAAAAATCATCAATGAAAGTCACAAAGTAAAGATAGTTTCCTGAAGAGAGTGTCTCATAGGACGAAAGACATCACTGTGAACAAGTTGCAATTTCTGAGTAGCTCAAACAAAACCATCTTTTGGGAATGAGGAATGCTACATTTTGCCCAAAATACAGCCTCCACTGACATGTTTACTGGGTGCCTCAAGCTTGGGCAGAGAGGACACGATTTTAGATTTTTGTAGGGGTAGCAAACTAGCAAAATGCAAATGACCAAAGCATGCATGCCAAAGCTTTGCATATGACACTAAAGCTGAAACTGATAATAGATTCTTCTTGATCTCTTGCACAAATAAAGTATCTCACAATGTAAAAGAACTACCATCAATAGTAGTCAGAATGATCTTACCAACTCCCATGATAGGATAAGAGGAGTTTTTGCCACATGAGATAGTATTCCCTATAGGGGCAGGCTTGAGTGAAGTGAAGAAACTATGCTGCAAGGTAATATGTTTGGTTGCCCCACTATGAAAGTACCAAACATCTAAGTCTACTGTAGAGATACACTATTCATGAGAAGGTGTGTCATAACAACAAACAATGGTAAATGCCCATTCTTTATACTGGACAAGATTAGTAGACTTTGTTTTGGGTGTAGAGGCCTCTACAACAATCATTCCAGCCTCTTTTCTCACTCCCTCTTTAGCAGCAAATTTTGGACAACTCTTTATGACATGATCAATTCCATTAAATTAGTTACAAAACAATTTTTGCTTTTCAGTTTTCTTCTCACCTTTGTCATCTTTCTTTGATTGTGCAAAATTAGCAGATTTTTGCTTACTAGTAGAAGAGCTCCATTTGCCTTTTCCCTTATCACTAGCCAGGAAAGCTTGATTTGCAACACACATAATGGACCTTATCGGGCTTGACTCATCTTCTTGCAATAGAAGAGAGACTAACTCCTCAAATATTAAGGCATTTGGATTGCCTTTCATCATCAATCAAAGAGTATAAGCAAAACTTTGATATGAATCTAGAAGACCGTTCAAAATAGTCTGCATAAGTGAAATATCAAGCAAGACTTCATCAACAAAAAACAACTACTTCTTCAAATCTTTGATCTTTGTCAAAAACCTATCCATGGAATCTCCTTCATTCATGTGCTCACCCTCCAACTATTTTTGAAGGTAAGCAACACGAGCCTCATTCCTTGCTTAGTACAAAGTGGTTAATATATCCGAAGCATCCTTTGCTATTTTGGAGGAGCCAATGTGGGGAATAATGGGACATTTAACAGACAAGGCTATCAATGCATGTGCTTGAGCATCTCTGCCATCCCAACAAATTTGCTCTATAGTAGGTGTAGCAAGAACCACAACATGAACAGGAATCTGAAGAATATCATTATCTTCAATGCCATCTGCATGACCTTCAGCTTTTGTGTTTGTAGGTGTAATAGGACCTTTTTTCAACACCCTACACAATATTCCACAGTCCTTTTGCGACCAGTACATGATGCATCATATAAGCCCATAATGGGTAATTGGTACCATCCAAGTTATCCTCAACAACCAACATACCGAATACATCACTACTTTCTGCCATGGCCACTATGTAAAATACCCTGATGCAAAAAAATGACTATATCTCAAAAATTTGAAGAGAAATACCCTATCCAGTTCTACTAAACCTGTAGCAGACTTTGAGATGCCTATACTAGTAGACTGAAACCTATATATATCTTTGGCACAAAAAGACCGAATTTCTTGCACAAGCACTATGATAATGCATTCGGAGGCAAAAACAAGCTCGCAAATTTTATGTGATTCTAAGACTCTGACAGGAAGGGTATCAACGATGCCCTAGATGAAGCATTGACCTGCTCTAATACCAATTGTTGGAGTCTTAGGTCTGCGGAAGCACGTGAACAACAAGCAGAAGATGAAGAAGCTTGGAATACAATACACAGTATTGAATTTGTTACCACTAGAATGTACAAAGATAAGTAACCCATTAGGGTTATAGGCGTATATACAAGCCGGGCGGGAAAACCTTGTAAAGAGGGAAAAAAGTGCCCAAGCGGTGCTACTATGTTCACACACATCACGACCTAAATATATCAACAATATGAGTCTATAGACCAAAGTTCTCTATGAATGTATGATCACTAAAAAATAAATAAGTGTACGATAGAAGAAAGGTTTGCAAGTGAGGTTCAAAAATCATGGAGCCTATGTAGAGGATCCATATCAAGGTTTCAAGAAGAGAGACAAAGGAGGAAAAATAGGTAGATTGTTCACTCTTGATCCCCAAGAAACTAGGAACATAGCATTATTCAATCATGGTACCTAAACTCTATCAAAATAAAAGGTTTTGCATAAAGTATTGGTTCACGTTGGAGGGAGTGCCCTTAAGCGAATCAGAAGAGATCAAAGTGTCCATGGACTACCTAACATCTCAAAGAAAAATATGATTTAAAAGTGCAATGCATGTCAATTCGAAAAATTGCACATGCAACCATTCACAAAGAATTGTTACATGCATGGAGACGTCTTGGAGGAGGTCCACTCTGAAGTTGCGGGACAACACAAGAAGCCATTCATCTTATGGTCAAGGTATTATGTGACTCTCATAGCTGTCTACAAGAGATAGACCACACTTTATTTCATGAAGCATAAAGATGATATATATATATATATATATATATATATATTTATATGATTCAAGAAGTATCTAACTTTAGTTGAAAATCAAATAGGTAAAACCCTAAAGAGACCAATGTTTGATGGAGGGGGGAGAATATTTCTCCCATAAGTTTAATCTCCACTTCAAAGATAGGGGAATCAATAGAGAGATAGCTATGAGATACACACCTAAGCAGAATGGATTAGGAGAAAAGCACAATAGGACCATTGTGGAAGCAAGTAGCTTTATGTTAAATTAGAAGAAATTGCCAAATGACCTATGGGAAGAAGTAGTATCCGCTACCACCTACCTTATAAATAGGTTTCCTTCAAATTATTTGGATGGTATGAATCCTAAAGAAGCTTGGAATGAAAGAATACCAAATCTAAATCATTGTAGGATATCTAAATGCATTGCAACCATCTCAAATCAGGGTTAAACTTGAACCTAAGGTAGAGAAATTTGTGTTTGTAGTATATGATCTAAATCAAAGGGTTATATGCTATATAAACCTATGACCAAAGGATTTATAGTGATTTGAGATGTAGTGTTTGATGAAGATAAACTTTGGTTTGAAGATGAATGCAAGAAGATTAAAGTGCCATATGATTTGGAGGGAGACTTTCCAATAATGCCAAACAAGGGTATGCATACACTTAAAGATTCAAGTGATTCTAAAGATGATGAGAAGACTCCTAGAATGGAGACAAGTTCATTAAACTCCAAAGCTAAAGAAAAGGTACAATAGGTGCGACATGTTTCATTATCCTCTCAACAAACCATTAGAGAGAAAATAAAAAGACAAAAAAGCATTGTTATAACACCTCACAAGTAACTAAGCATTTTATCAATATAGCTCAAGACATGAACTATTAAGAGCCTTCATTGTATGAGGAGGGGGAAAAGAAACCAGAATGGAAGCGTGGAATGGAAGAAGAAATTGAAGCTTTGTAGAAAAACAATACTTGGGAGTTAGTATCTAAGACACCCACCATGAAGTTCATTGGATCCAGATGGACCTATAGGTAAAGAAAAACTATGATTGAACCAATAATAGGTACAAGGCTAGGCTTGTGGCCAAAGGGTATGCTCAGACCCCAAGGTATTGATTATGAGGAGACCATCTTTCCTTTGGAAGATATTCCAACAGTCAAAGTATACATGAGTATTGTACCCTTGCTTCCTTGGATTGGTGTTAGTGTACACAAAGAAGGATATGTATCTTAATCATAAGACGTACAAGGAAGATATGTAAGCCAAGTTCCAAATGGAGGATGCTTAGGTTGCAACTACACCCATAGAAGTAAAATCCAAGCTAAGTTCTCATGAAGGCGAGGTAATTGAAGACGTGACAAGCTATGATATAAGTTCTAATGCAAGTGTCTTGAACCATTTATGCATACATCTAGGAAACCACACATAGAGGCAGTTAAAAGGTTTCTCAAATACCTCAAAGGGACAATGAATGAACGCCTATTCTATTCTTACACTTTTTTTTAAACAATAAGATATTGTTTGATGTAGATTGGGCAAGACCGAGAAGTGATAGGAGAAGTGCCTTTGGATATCTTTGATTTGCAAGTGCAAAAGTCATCTCTTGGTCCTCAAAGAAGCAAAGTATTTTTGATCTCACATCTACATACTAAGTAGAATATAGAGCATTTGGCCAATGCAGCTCAAAATGCAATGTGGATTCAGACAATCTACTCAGATTTGGGAGTCAATTAATCTACTCCTCACACACTTCATGATAACATGCGTTCATTGCATCTTGCAACTAATACCATTTATCATTCTAGGAAAAAAACATTGAGGTTTATCATCGTTATCTCAAGGAGAAAATTACAAGAAAAGATATTGAGCTCTCATATGTATCTACTCAACAACAATGTGTAGAGATGATGACAAAATCTTTGGATGGAGTAAAACTTAGCAGGTTCAAGTTCATGGTTGAACTTCCCGAAATTACAAAAGATTAAAGACCCAAGCATCCTAGGATGAGGAGGGGTTGTTGATGTGGCCTAATTTCTTGATCATAAGTATTGGAGTTTATCCAACTTTGAGCTAAAGCCATATGTTAACACATACATTATCTCATTACTTAAGAGGATGTTGCTTTGTCTAAACGTAAAAGCATAAACCAAGAAAAAGTCTTTCGAATGTATTGAGAGCCAAATATCACAACATTTGAAATTAAAATTTAAATGAAACTCGTAAAAGCATGGAAGAATATTAGGTGGATCGATCAAACATACTTTTTAAAAAGTGTACATATACATTCTCTACTTGGTCACGTGATTGTCATCACTCATAACATAGAAGTTTGAGTGTGGGTTCTAATTAACTTGACGCCCTTAGAGACCTACAACACCTACTTGAACTATAATTTACATATCAGCACATATACTTCAATTTTGATTATCAAATCTACTGAATGTTCACTATTGGAGTACACATATATATGTTTGTCAACTTCTTTGAGTTATTGAAGTGCAAATATATTCTCATTGTCTTCTTTATAAATTGGATAATGAATATAACACTCTTGCAAGTGTGCCTACAAAATATGTATGTCATTACAATTGTGTAAATTGTTTCTTTGCATCATCATCTTCCTGAAATGTCGAGATCACCACTTGATGTCTTATACATCTTGCTCATAGTATAGTCACTCTAAGTTCATGAAATAGCTTGTGATAGATTAGAACGCACTTGATTTAAAGCTTTTCAAAAGGAGTCTAGTCAATTCCTAGAAAGATGTGAGCTCTAAAGGATTTGTTTAGTACCTTCTTCAACAAATACAAGGTTTTCTTTACATGTGCACTGTTCATAATCAATCTCTTTTGAGATAAACTTTTGTGATCAATAATACAAGGTAGTATAGGCATATAGTTGCACATACTAGAAGTTTATGAAGTCTACTAGAGATTCCAAGTGAAACTTAGGCTATTTTGGAACAAATGTTTGGAAAGAATCTCTCATCCTTGCAAACTACCATTACTCATATTATCTGGCACTAACATGTGAAGTGGGTGGATGCAATACATGCCTAACAATATTTCTATATGACTCCATTAATAAAACCAACTAGTACATGGATGTAGCAAAATTGGTGGGTTTCTACTCTAAAGACTTTGAGAATTTACTTCAAATTTAATTTAATTTGGTTTAAATAATAAATCAATGAACCATTCTTGGTCATCATCATGAGAGCTCCACTACTCATGTCTCATTGCAAGCCTTGTTTCCTTCCTTCACTTGAGGTGCTTGCATATTTGATTTGAATACTTTTATTGCTTCAATTTTGTCTTCCATTTCATTTCCAACAATCACTTGCATAGTTTCCTACTTTACCAAAATGATCGGATGTTATACCTTTATTGGAATTTTTTGAACCATGGCCTATTCCTCTACTTATACCTTGGCCTCTTCCTTTTTTTTGTCAATTGAAATATCATATTTACTTCCGAACTAGTTTGATCCTAGTTGGAGTTGTCATTGTTGTAAAGGTGTAGAATTGGGTGGGCTGATTGCAGCTATATATGTTCGAAGATGCAGTACACACAAGATGATTTCAAAAATTTAAGTGAAAAATTGAATATGAAGAATTGATTAGTTCAATCATAGAATCATAAGAATTTGCAATTAGATATTCAATGAAATTAATAATTTCATTTAGATTAAAAGAGACACTATAAGTCATTCATAGATGCAATGAAAATAAACTTGGAAACAAATAGAAGCTAAGAGGTTTGGATTAAAAGTCTTTGTGCCCTTTTGGGTAAGGTTTAAGGGCAAAAAGCCCGAGGTAATATTAATCCTAGTTGGGATCCTCAAGTGTTGGTGGAACTAGACATAAGCAAACTGGTTAAGGCTGTTCTTAAAATAACTCACTGTGAAGTTGTTTGCTTGCATGAGTGAAAAGTGGTCTATAGGAACTTACCTAACATGTGTTTTAAATGCTTCAAAAAAGATCACTGGATCAGGGACTACCCCCTGTTGTTAGAACATAAATCTGCTGTACCACCACCTAACCCTCCTACTCAAACGCCCCCAAACCTAGTTCAGGGAGTCCTGACTCGTAAATCTCAACAGGTAAGATTGTCGAAAAAGAAATCAAATCAATGGTCTAATCAATTCGATGCTCTTCTAGAGGAGGTCTCTAACCCTCTCTCTGTCATGGATAAAAAGGTAAAATTTGACTCACATCCCCTTTCTATTACTGAACCTATACATGCTTCTATGAATGATAAAGATCCTAGGAAACTCGACCCTAAGTTAAAGGATAAAGAGGGGTGGATTATAAAATTGGAAGAAAGGATTGTCTACTCGACACAATCAATTCTATGAAGTTAAAAAAGGCGACCAGAATTCTAACCTTCATCTTGATGATATTGCCCTCAGGTTCTCAGTGGAACTGAACAATCAAGATTTGGAGGAGCTGGAGGACTTGCAAATGAAAGGAGTTGAAGAATCGGACTTGGGATTGCTTCAAAAGATATTTTCCCCCTCTACCCAAATTATTCACAAGTCCTCACTTGAGGACGGTGGTCGTAAGTCCAAAAGGAAAAGTATTTTGACAACTCTGTGACAGTAAGAAAAATCTCTAAAAACATTAAGAAATAATGTGGTTTTGTCTAATTTTCCTACTCAATTTTGACATAATGATTGGTCTTAAATTACTCTCTTTCAATGTCAAAGGGTTGTCACACCCTACTAGAGGGAAGTGCATTTCCAACTGGATGTCTGATTTGTCCTTGAAAATAGATGCCATCTGCCTTTAGGAAGTGAAGGTGACTGGCCAAAAGCTTAATTTATACTTAAAAATGGTCTCTTCTAAGCATGACTAATATATCACTAATCGTACTCTAGGTAGGGGAGGAGCCACGATTGGCATCATGCATACCTTGTCCCCTTGTGTTCAAGGTGTACAAGTCACTCCTACTAACCAGTGGGTGGGTATCACTCTAGGAAAGCCCTATGAATGCACTGTGGTTAGTGTTTATGTGGCTAACTTCCCATCGAATAGAGCAATGTGTTGGGATGAAATCAGCAGACTTAAAGGACCTATCATGATGGCTGGCGACTACAACATGGTGACTAGCCTTTGTGATAGACTTAACAAGAAAGGCTCCATTATTCAAGGCCACGAGCTTACTGATTTGTCCCTCCACACTGGTTTCACTTGGTCTAATAAACAGCAGGGGAGCTCCCTCATTGAGGCTAGACTTGACATGTTCTACATTAACATCCCCTACTTTCTCCTTGTGTTGTTGAGAAAACCAAAGATATCTTTAGACTCCATTTTAGTTCTATCTCTACCCCTTCTCTTGCTTGGGCTAAAGCCGTCAAGAATATCCAAATCCTATTTAGAAACTTTAAGAAGCTTAAACTGATTTAAGAGCTAGAAGAAGACTAGACATTACTAGAGAAATTGATCGGTGTCTCACCTCTGAAGAGCCCAACAAGATGGACCAAATTTTAGTCCTTTAGGAGAGATTGAAGTATGAAGAGTACCTTGTGGCTAGTCAGATTCTGTCTATGTCAAGAGAATTTTGGGTGGGGAAAGTGGATAGACCTTGTTCAAGTATGTTTTCTCTACTAAAAAGAAAGAAGATTTAGGAATTCATCCCTTTGCTTATGAAAAAATATGGTGGGTCTTCTCTCAATATTGAGGAGAACTTGTAGGAGGCCACTGGCTTCTTTACAGGTGTTTTCTCTAGTTCTCCCACATGGGGGGAGGACATCCATGGAGCTAGAGCTTTTATTGCACTTACTATTCCTACCAGCTTGGTTGCCTTGCTGGACTTTCCCCTCACTGCCGGCAAGATTAAAGAAACCATCCATAAATTGAAACCCTGCAATTCTCTGGGTCTTGATGGCTTATCTAATGAGTTTTTCATTGCTCTTGGTGACTTCCTAACTCCCTTCATTCTCTTGATTTGGAAAGAATCCAATAGCAAGGGAACTCTTTCTATAGAGATCAATACTAGAGTTATAAAATTGATTCATAAGAGGTGCCCTAAAGAGAACCTAAATAACTAGAGGCCCATCACTTGCCTTTACACAATATACAAGATTTTTACTTCTTCTCTAGCTCGTCGTCTTAAACCTATCATGAAAGACATCATCCTCTCTGAGAAAAAAGGCTTCATTAGGGGAAGATATATTCTTGATGCTATTATAGCCCTATGGGAAGGTTTTGATCATGCCATTGAGACCAACCGGCCCTATTTCTTCTTCAAGATAGACTTTGATAAAGCCTATGATAGGATTGAGTGGGACTTTGTCCTTCAATCCCTCCATGATGCTGGAGCTGGTAAACACTTCATCAGGGCTGTCAGCACCCTCTTTGGAAATGCCTACTCCAGGGTTTCTATGAATGGTGTGCTTTGTGACCACATTAAGCTTAGAAGATCCATTAGGTAGGGATGCCCCCCCTCCTCTTTGCTATAGCTAGTGATTCCTTAGGTTGGCTTATCCAGGATGCATTGAACAATAATCTCATAGAAGGGATTGATATTCCCAACACTGATACAAAACCTTGCTTGCAAGCTTTTGCTTATGATACTAATCTACTCACTAGAGTGGATGACAACTCGGTTAAGCATGTTCTTGAATACCTCCACACTTTTTGTTAGTCTAGTGGGTCCTATATCAACCACTCCAAAACTGCCTTTAGATCTTCCAATAACTACATCCTTGACTGCATTACCTCTATGGGGTGTGAACTGATTAAGGATGGTGAGATCTTCACGCTCTTGGGTATACCTATGGGTTTTTAGGTTTCTTTCAACCAAAGATGGGAATGGATAGTGCAAAAGTTCATGAATAAACTGTTTTACTAGTATGGTTGTCAATCCACTTTGTCTCATAGAATCTTTGTGCTCAATCACTACCTTCTTCCTACTCTCACTTATTTCCTTGCCTTCTAGTGTCCTAATAAGAAACACTTTAACCAGGTAATTGGCCTAGCTAGAAGGTTCCTATAGGGGGGTAACCTCCATAAAACTAAAGTCCCCAAAGTCTCGTGTGAGACGTGCTGTCTACCCAAAAATGAGGGAGGGTTGGGCATCTTATGTCCTAAGAAAATAGCTTCTAATCTTCCTCCCAAGTGGATTATGAGATCTATTAAGTCCAAAGACATTCGGGCCTCTTTGATCAAGAGGAGAATAGGTGATTTCTACCTCACTGACTACAAAGCCTAGAAAAACTACCATCTGTGGGCCCTCATTGTCTCTCTCGAGAATTTCAACCCTGTTGGCAATACCCTTACTTATAGAATGTGGAATGTCTGGTTTTCTTAAAAGATGTTGTAACCCTAACCCTAAATTCTTTCAATGTAATGGCTTTTTATTGCAAGAAAGCATCTAGATTGGTTGGCTCTCTCTTTGGTACAATGGTTGTTTGGGTATAAAGGAACACAAATGTGCTAATAAGGGTTTTGCGAGTTGGACAGATTTAACTAGTGTGTCAGGTCCACTTCCTGATTTTTTGTCCTTTGTCTATCCTGACTTAACTCCTGGTTGTGTGCAGGTGTTGCTGAGGCATCACGACATGATAAAGAATTGTCTCCAAGCTTGTTCTGAGAGGAACACTATGAAGCTAATGGATATTGCTAAAGACTTGCTCTCTCAATGCAAGGGCAACAGAGGTTCTATTACCAGAATCTTACCCAGACTCAACAACAAGCAACATATCAACTAGAGCCCTATCCAGTGGAGACACACTCTTATGTATCTAGCATCTCCCCATTAATATTAAGCACTCTTTCTTGATGTGGTTGATTATACACAACAGTGTTTGGACAGGTGCCAAGGCTAGAAGATTTGGTATTAGTGATGGTAGTTATGTGTTATGTGGCACTATGGAGCATACCTCATATTTATTCTTTAATTGTCAGCATGCTTAGTTCTTCTTGAATTACTTGAAACCATAATGCTCAAAAAAGGTTTTAATCTCAGTTGGCAAGATGCTCTTCTTGGTAGTTGCCGCAAGTTTGATTTCATGCTCTCGAATCTATGGAGGGGACCATTTTTGTGGGCTATTTGGAAGTCCAGGAATGATGCAATCTACAATGGAAGGCTACATGCTAGCAACATGCCCTTGTTGAGATCTATTGCTTCTTTGGGAGAAAGATGTCTAACTTGCATTAATGAAGCCCCTTACAATTCTTTTTCCCTCTCCACTCATTTGGCTTGTAACCCTCTTTCTAAATGGAGAGATTCTCTGATGAAGCTCTTTCTTAGCTCTAGATTTGAGATGATTGATATCTTCTAATGTTTCACCCCTAGGGGTTGAGTTTTGAACCTGCTAATTGCATCAGAATTTATATGGCCAATGTACAACCAAGCCGTGACTATGTATTCCTTTTGGTTTTGAGCCCCTATTGGGGAGTGGGGTATCCTACCCTGTGTACAGTCATGCTTACCATCTCTAATTAATTCTTCCTATTTCCTCAAAAAAAATGCATGATACAAATAATGAATAATATAGATACAATGATGTCAAGATAAACCTCCAAAAACTTTATGTGCATTAGGAATAACTTCACCTCCAAAGTAGCTCCTTCTCAGATCACCTTTCTTCTTATAGTTCTCCACTTCAAATCCACACTCTTTCTTCTCCATAAACTCTTCAATTGCTTCACCAAGAGCCCCTTATTCTTCGAGTTGATTCCTTCAAATCCTCAATTGAATCAATAATGGGCTACAGATCTTGTCCTTATAAGAACTTTGATATAGCTTCTATAATGGAAAATTCCCATAACCGAACGTCGAAGCTTTGGATTTTCCAAAATTTTGGTGATAAGCAAAGCACTTGGAGAAATTTATTTCAGTATTTTTTTATCAAAATAAAAAAGAGCTTTTTAAAACTTTAACAAAACCCTTGTCACCATGTTTTAAACACGTGATCTTTGACTTTGAAATCATTCCCGTAAAATAGATTTCCCACATTTCTCACGTGAAATCAATCTCTTTACACAAATCTATGTGTATTTTTTCTAGAAATTGATATTGTTAATGTGATATAACAATAATGCAATTCAAATTGCTTACTCTCTCCTAAAGACAATTATGATTCTCCAAGTCTTTGCTCATCAACTTTAAGCCATCTTTTGTCATAAGAGTTGTGGAAATAACTATTTTATGTAGTTTTTTAATATTTAATACGTAAATTTTAAATTTACACATTTCACCCCTTATCAAATGGAATTTATAGTTCCCACTCTTCTCAACTAAGTAATACTTGGAAGCATAGAGAAAATAAGTGGATATAGTTTTGAACGATTTTATTCTCATTATTTATTTTGTAGGTTCAATTTCAATTGAGGTTTCATGTCATTCCTTCTCAAGTGTATCTCTTAATAATATTGAGCATCTTCATATAAATTCATCACTCGGTTTGAACCCATGCATGGGGTTTAGCTTCTATATAAAGAGATAGAAATCATTATGACATTCACTCATACTAATCTTGTATATCATCATTGATGGGATAATCCTAAAACCATAAGAGAAAGAGAAGTATGACATGCTCCATGTATAGAAACATACTTTTTTGTATTGGATAATTTCAAATTAAGTTCAAAACAAAAACTCTTTTGTTTAATAAGTTCTTCAAAGTATGCTCAAATACAAATCACAAAGTTGGTTAAGATTTCAGGAAATGATGATCATATTTCAATCTTTAAAAGTTGGTTAAGATTTCAGGAAATGATGATCATCTTTCATCAGGAAGTTGTTGGTATATATGATTATGGAGGGTCATGAAAGATTACTAAAGCACCAACATTGGAGGTGAGAAGAATTTCAAGAGTCTGTAAGAAACCTCAAAGGTATTATGAATCTTTTAGAAATACTCATTATGCTTTCATGAAAAAGGTTGAGTGGGAAGATGAAACACGTGCATGTTATGGAGAGGCAAAAATAAATAAAATGTGGAAGAAATCAATGCAAGAAGAAATGGATGCATTACAAGATACGAATACCTCGATTTTAGTTCCAAAGACACAAAAAAAAAGGTAATTGGATCCAATGGGTTTTTATGATTAAAAGAAATAATGATGGTAGTTTAATAAGATATATAACTAGACTTGTAGAAAAATGATATGCTCAAACGCAAGGATTGGACTATGAGAAGACCTTTAGTCGAGTAGCAAACATGGCCATAGTGAGTACTTTGTTGAGTTTAGCTATAAGTAAAAGATTGAGTATATATCAATTAGAAATAAAGAATGTCTTTGTTAATGGTGAGTGAAGTTAAGAAGTGTATGTCACGAGGAAGGGGATAATCAAGACAACTCACTCCCACACTCAAACAGGAGCACTCACAAAGGTTGATGCAAGGAAGAATGAAATTTTTCTTCTTATTCTTATTCTTCTTCTTCTACTGCATAAAAGAAATATACAAGAGTGACCTAATACAACAATACAACTAGTGCATTATATAAAGAATAGTACATAAGTAAAAACCCAATGTTTTTGAATGAGTGAGCTAGCAAGAAACAAGTGTGCCATTACTCTTGGTAGATGAATCTATTAAAGCTCACTAATGTGTCCCTACATATACCAATGTGACCATTATACATGTCAGAGAAATGAGAAAGTCATATGTGTCATCCTCGATCATCACATGCTGAGCTTGATATCTCTACATTCCCCCTCATGCTCAACGTCATCACCTCTAATCCATGCATCTTTTGAAACTTCTTCAACTTCTTTGATCCAAGTGCTTTAGTGAAAATATCAGGAAGCTACTCATTTATCCTCACATAAACAAAATCAATATCACCTGCTAATACCTTCTCTCTGATGAAGTGAAAATATTCCTTAATATGCTTTGTTCTAGCATGAAATATAGGTTTTCTTGCTAATTGAATGCTCCTAAGATTATCACAGTAGATAATGACAAGCTTTTACACTTCCAAGCCTAAATAAAAAAGTAGCATCTCTAACCATGATGCTTCACATGCTAGCATTGCAGCACCTCTATACTGAACCTCTATACTCGACAAAGAATTAGTGGGTTGCTTCTTGCTACTCCACATAATAGGCGCACTCCCAAGTGAGAATAGAAAAACACTAGTAGGTCTTCTATCTGGAATTCTACCAGACCAATTTGCATTGGTGTATCAATGAACCTACAGAACTACACTAGCTTCATAAAACAATTCATAATCCAACATAGCACTCATATAACATAGAGTGTGCACAAAAAGTGCCCAAAAAATGGCATAGCACACCAAGATCTTTCATGTCAAATTCCTACATAATGACTTGTTTTACTCTTTAATGCTTTCTTCATTATCACTTCCTACAATCAATTCATCAATACAAAATGCATTAAACATGTAAAGCAACTCATTATGTAGGAATTTGACATGAAAGATCTTGGTGTGCTATGCTATTCTTTTGGGCATTGAGTATATATATATATAAACAGGCATATGGATGTCGCAAAGGCAATATGCCTTGAGTGTGCTGCAAAGTATGGTATGGGTGTTCTTAAGCCAATCTCTATGCCATTAGATCAGAATTTGAAGGTGGATACAACATTAGGTGAAGCATTGGAGAATGCTAGTATGCACAGGAAAATTGTGGGAAGTGTGATATATCTCACTATTACAAGGCTTGATCGAGGCTACATGGTTGGACTTGAAAATCGATTTATGCAAGCTCCTAGGAAACTGCATTTAGATGCTCTAAGGCACACTCTATGGTATATGAGTATTACTTTTCAATTATGAATTGTTTTATGAAGCTAGTGTAGATTTGTTGGTTCATTGATACACCGATGCAACTGGTCTGGTAGTATTTGAGACAGAAAACCTACTAGTGGTTTTCTATTCTCACTTGGAAGTGCAGCTATTACATGGAGCAAAAAGAAGCAACCCACTATTTTGAGGCTGAGTATAGAGGTGCAGCAATGGCAGCATGTGACGCATCATTGTTACCTCATTGATGCAATCATCATCCTTCCTTGCATATAATAAATGATCTCTATCACACAAAAAATCCAATGGTCCTTAATTAATCAGCGATCCTTGCATGCCAAGAATGAGGGGCTTGTTTTAGCCCGTACAAAGCCTTTTGCAACTTGCAAACATATTCAAGGTGCTTTGAATCTTCATATCTTTGTGGCTGGTCCATTTATACTTCTTCTTATAATTCACCATGTAAGAAAGCATTCTTCACATGCATCTAATGCAAAGTCCATCCATTTTTTGTAGCTAATGCAACAAGTGCTATGATAGTAGACATTCTAGCTACAAGGCTCAACATTTTCTCATAATCAATGCCATATGTTTGTGCATATTCTTTTGCTACCAATCCTGCTTTATACATAGTTATGCTACGAGGAGCATTGTGCTTTACCTTGTAAATCCACTTGCAACCTATGGGTTTCTTTCAATGCAATAATGGAACTAGCTTCCACGTTTCATTTCCATAAAGTGCAACCATCTCCTCATCCATAGCTTTCTTCCAATCTGCATACACACACACACACACACACACACACACACACACATATATATATATATATATATATATATATATATATATATATATATATATATATATATATATATATATATATATATTTATAATTGCATATTCTTGCCTTGCTCCATGTTTCATTATATACTAAAATCCCCTTCCTAAGCAACATACACCTTTCTAGTCATTCTTAGAAATTTGGATTTTTTATTTGTGGATTAATGTTTGATGGTGTCCATGTATGGTGACTTTGTTTCATAGTATATAATGCATATATTTTTTCACTTACAAAATCATGCATAAGTATCACCTTTGATTGAAAATGTAGTTTTCAATATCATCAACGTATGGTAGTTGCGTTTGAACCAACCCTTTTTGTATAGCTACATATGTAATACTCCCATAACCTTGTGGGATTCAGCTACAAACAAATGAAATCGTGAAGTTCATTTCGATGATTTTAGGATGGGTGCATAACCAACATGTTCTTCATAAATGACATATTTTGTTTTACTAAAGCAAGTTCTTGATAAGTATGCCAATGAAATGGTTTTTTCTTATTAGCTATGTGAAAGGGACCTAAATACGGATCGATTACCTCAAGAATTTCGCATGCTAAGGTTTTTTAAAAAAATCTTTGCATCTAAAGACTGTTTAGCAATAGACATGCCTAATTCCTTCTTCTTTTCATTGCATTTAGCAAGCTTTCTACACTCATCAATAGTATGATGAGCCTTCTCATAATATTTACATTCTTCTTCTTCTCCAAATTAGCATCATTAGATGAATGAGTGGAAGAGGATGGTTGAGGTTTTGGTTTTGATGAACCGAAAGTTGAACCCTAGTTGCTTTTCTCCTTTTGTGAGATAGGAAGTGCTTATGTTCCCTCAATAAAGCCACTCCTATTCACTCTAGATTCATCCTCTTATAAAAGAAGAGACACAACCTCATCAAACGCATACAAATTTGGATTCCCTTTTTTTGCAAACAAACAAAGTGTAGTGGCAAATCTTTGTCAACATTCTGATAATCCTTTCAGCAATGTAGAGACGAGTGAAGCATCCAAAATAATCTTGTCTAAGTTTTCCCATTAGTCTTTCAACTCCTTGATGCGTGTCACATACACATGCACAAAATCATTTTCCACATTGGGTAGTTGGTCCCATCAAGCTTATCTACAACTTGAATCATGCAAAACAAGTCGTTTTTGTGCACCATTTCACTAGACAAAAAAAATGTGACAAGATCTTTACTTCAAGAAAGTTGAAATGGATGTTGTAATTTAAGCTCACAATCTATCATTTTGATGGAAATTTGTATGCATGAATGTCTTTGAAATGGGGTTAGAACCCTTGTGCCACTATTGGAAATGTTTTTTGTGTACAAAAATCATTGTTTTGTCGTCTGAAGTTGATTTGCATCGTTAAACATGTGTGTGCACTACGATGCAAAAAACCAAAACTTGAGAAGGAGCTGGATTTGATCTGATACCACTGTTGGATATGTGTAGAAGAGGAAACGATATAGAAGAAGCACACACAACTAGCACAAAGGCATCAAGACTCATGGAGAAGATGGATAGTTGGAATAGCTCTCTCTATTGATGATGAAAAAAACTGAAGTAAGAGTTGAATAATATCTGTAGAGGAGGTACTGGGGTATCCACTTTTATAGAAAATAAACACTTCCAGTACGTCACCTACTCAAGGGGGGTTCTCTTTAGGGAAGTATACCCTTTAACATTTCTGTGAGCAGGCAGATACAACGTTTGCACAGAGTAGTGAATGCTTCAGAAAATATGAACAATATATGAACAAGGAAGACCATACACTTCTTGATTCGAATCAGATGATTACAAGGTTGGGCAGAGAACTCAGAACAATACAAATGGTAGTATTTCTCAAGAGAATAGAGATTAATCAACACACTGACTCACAGAAAAAATAACCCCAAGCTACTCTCTTACACTATAGTGCTCATAGCCCTTCACTGTGAAGCCTACCCTCTGGATACACGACAGAGTAGCTCCCAGAGTAGCTCCCACAGTAGACTTGAAGCCACCAAGTGCAAGAGAGGTCTTCTACACGTATACACGAACCACTGTATCTCTAAAATTGTTGTACCCCAATGAGCAAAAATCTATTGCTTTTATAGGCCTCAATAGGCAAAGAGAGCCTTGCCGAATCTTCACGTCCACTGATCACGCGCCGGTTAACCACCCAAAATTGGGGGGTAGGTCAAATATTCCACTTGATTTGAATTAGATCCACAAAAATAGGTAGTCCATGAATGGTTGGTGGCAGCTCCATTTTTAACAATTACCTTTCACCTTATTACTTTGCAATTTGAAGCCCTTCAATTATGTAATTCAAGAAATTGGGATGACAGGTGGGGTAGCCTCAATTCTAGTAAGCTCTTGTACTCCAAAGAAAAGACCTGTTCTGTAAGGCTAGCACGATCCATATTTTCATTGCCATGTCCCCGGATCCATTGCAAATTCTTGAGTCATCCATACTTAAACTAGTGATAGGTCCTACAAATCCAGACATTGCCAATCTCAAACCTGTGAGGAACACCAGGAAGGGCCTTCCAAACTTCTGATGTTCGTGTTAGTAGCTCCCACTGCAAACATCTTCATGTCCACTGTTATTGATCGCAATGTAATTCCCAGAGGCCGAGACCCGGCCAGGGGTAGGCTTGTGGATTCTGAGGGGGTGGAGGTGTGTGTGGGTGTGAGCCTGTGTATGCGTGGATGAGTGGGTGTGGGTGTATATGTGTGAAAGTGTGCGTGTGTGCATTTGTGTGTATGTGAGTGTGAAGGGGTGTGTGTGAGTGTATGCATATGTTTGTATATGTGTGAGTGTGTGTGTGTGTGTGAGTGCATGTATGTGGTTGTGTATATGTGGGAGTGGGTGCGTGAGGGGGCCGGGAGGGCCACGGGGAGGTGAGAGGGGGTTTTGAGGGATGACGCGGGGTGGGGCGGAGGCCATGGCGGAAGGGGGGGTGGAGGAGAGAGGGGAGGAGGCATGCGGAAGGGGAGGGTGGAGGTGAGGGGAGTGCGGAGGGCGGAGGTGAGGGGAGGGCGGAGGCGGAGGGCGGAGGTGAGGGGAGTGCGGAGGGCGGAGGTGAGGGGAGGGCGGAGGGCGGAGGTGAGGGGAGTGCGGAGGGCGGAGGTGAGGGGAGGGCGGAGGGCGGAGGTGAGGGGAGTGCGGAGGTGAGGGGAGAGAGGTGAGGGGAAGAGGCATGCGGAGGGGGAGGGTGGAGGAGAGGGGAGGGCGGAGGGGAGTGCGGAGGGTGGAGGTGAGGGGAGGGCGGAGGTGAGGGGAGGGCGGAGGGCGGGTGGCGGGCTGCGGGTGGCGGAGGGGATGTGGGGGCGGGGTGGGGTCCAGGGGGGGTGCGGGGAAGTGTAGGGAGGAGGGTGGGGGGACTAGGCGAAGGCGGGGGCAGGGGAGGAAGGCGGAGGGCGGGGGCGGGTGCGGAAAGCGGAGGGCGGGTGGCGGAGGGCGGGTGCGGAGGGCGGGTATGTGAGGGGCGGGGGGCGGAGGGCGGAGGCGAGGGGAGGCCAGCGGGTGGGGGAGGAGAGAGAAGGGAGGGGGGAGAGAGAGGGGAAGAGAGAGAGGGGGGCGGAGGGCGGGTGTGTGAGGGGCGGGGGGCGGAGGGCGGATGGCGGGGGAGGGGAGTCGGGGCGGGTGGCGGAAGAGAGAAAAGAAAGGGGGGGGAAGAGAGAGAGGGAGAGAGAGAGAGAGAGAGAGAGAGAGAGAGAGAGAGAGAGAGAGAGAGAGAGAGAGAGAGAGAGAGAGAGAGAGAGAGAGAGAGAGAGAGAGAGAGAGAGAGAGAGAGAGAGAGAGAGAGAGAGAGAGAGAGAGAGAGAGAGAGAGAGAGAGAGAGAGAGAGAGAGAGAGAGAGAGAGAGAGAGAGAGAGAGAGAGAGAGAGAGAGAGAGAGAGAGAGAGAGAGAGAGAGAGAGAGAGAGAGAGAGAGAGAGAGAGAGAGAGAGAGAGAGAGAGAGAGAGAGAGAGAGAGAGAGAGAGAGAGAGAGAGAGAGAGAGAGAGATAGAGAGAGAGAGAGAGAAAGAGAGAGAGAGAGAGAGAAGAAAGAAAGAGAGAGGGACCGAGAGAGAGGAGGGGGATCTACAGACCCCCACATCAAGATTTTGCACCGTCCCTGGTGCAATTTCTTCAGAATGAACTTGCAGACCCTCTAGTTGCACTGCCAGGACTCCATACCACACTTTTGGAGAACCAAAATACATATAATTCACAGAATACCGGTGGTGATCTTTCAACATGCCAACAGAAAGAGGAGAAACACATTCCCATATACAGCCAGGGAACCAGAACTCCAGCGATTTTCTCCTCCTCAAAAGCTAAGATTGATCCACCCAGCTGAGCAATGCTACTCAAATTCCACCCAGAGCTTCCATAGGAGCTGTGTGTCTCTCCAAGTCTGGCCTGAGTAAAACCACGACCAAATTTCCTTGTCTCTATCTTAGCACCATAAAGGACCTCCAATTGCTCAGCTGCATGCTCCACTATTCGCCAATATTCCCCTTCTACACAATCAACAGAAGCTTTCTCCCGAAAAAGATCCATGAACAGGCTTCTCCCTCTCGTTCAAACCAAAATATTAATCCTTAAACTGGTTATCATATTTTTCAAAGGACTCTAATGTGAATGGTGGCCCGTGCTCAAAACCAAACGTTCCATCCTTATCTGCAGATTCTGTGCAAACATCTATAGGAATTAATCGAGGACGGCCTCTTTTCCGTTTCTTCTGTTCCTTGATCCATCCTAAAGGTATATTTGAGAATGGGAGTCCTTGAAGGTCACAATTAGCTTCCTCGGATGCCGGCACAACTTTGTCACTTTCTGGTCCTGCAAGTATAAGATCATCCGATTCCTCATGTTTACCTGCCTTATCCTTACATACCATCGTAATGGCGCTGAGTGTTGAATTTTGATTATCTGACTCAATTAGAGATTTCCATCCTTCAGGAGGTGCCTGCAAAAGATAAGCTTGACTTCCTTGCTTACTCTTTTCTATTTTGTTCAAGTGAAGAACATCAGTTTTTCCCTCTTCCCGTCCTCCTTGTGTTGCTTCTGCAAAATCTTCATTTACCTCACATATCTCCACTGTGCAGCATTCTGCACTTCCCATCATCCAACTTAATAGGGTATCATCTTCTGAAGGCATTACCTGAGTTTCCATTGCATACCCAGTAGCCTTGTTGATGTCTGATCCTTCTTCCAAATGTATCTGTAAATGATTGTTAGTACATGTGGAAATCCATAACTTGTTCTTTCCCCAATCCTGTAGAGCCTTTGCTTGCTTTAACCAAGGCCTTCCCAAGAGTAGGGGGTATGAGGTCTCCTGTGGCAGGGCAATAACAACAAAGTCTAAAACAAAATGGCAACCCTGCACTATCATAAGTACCTTTTCGACAATGCCCAGCGGTGCAACCCGACGTTGATCTGCTAATGTGACTATGAAGGGTGCTGCCTTTGTGGGATTCAGCCTTAGTTTCCTCATAGTGAAATCAGGCATCAAATTGATGCCGGAACCTCCATCTATAATAACACCTGTGAGAGTTTCATCCTTTATACAAACAGATAATCTTGAGCTCTGATAATCAGCCAAGGGTGCAGGAGGAAAGTCAACCATGAAACCATCTATACTAGGTGATTGGACCAAGTGAGCAGAGTGTATAATCTTTAATAAATCACTTCTTATTTGTGAATCCATCCTTATAAGTTCATAGAGACTAATCTTGTGATGAATACCTTTCAAGATCTGTTCAATGTTTACCTCCTGAGTATTTTCTTGTAGACGTGTTGGTTGGCCCCTGAGAGAAGTAGTCATTTCTTCATAAGCTCCTTCAATTTCCACTTGGTCCTTCCATCCAGACTTCTTTTCTTCCTCTTTATCCTGAAATCCTTGTTGTTCATCTCTCTGGGTTGCAGTTGCTTGCCTAGCTCTAGTCATCATGGGCATTGCAGAGGATGAAACAGCATAAGTCTGAGTGGTTTTTCCTTCTTCATGTGGAGAGACTGCAATCATGTGGATTGGAGCAGGACGACCTCTTGGGCAATCTTTGGTATAATGATCCTTGGCCTCTGGACAATGTTGACAAGGAGGTGCATCTTTTGGAAGAGAACACCTATTTTGCATGTGACCATACTCACCACAACGATAGCACATCAAAGGTCTATTATATCTAGGCTTTGCAGGCCTATTCTCCTCTCTATTAGATGTATTTGAAGTACTAGCATAGTATGAATCCAAATTTTGAGGGTTACCTCTCTGCTGGGTACCCTTGAGGTAGTAGCAATCCCTTGCTTCATGACCATCTTTTCCACAAAATTGACAGCTTACCTTAATAGGGCAATTAGCATTGGAATGTCCATTGTTATTACAAATTGTACACCAAATTTGTCTCCTTATATCATGAGTGGTCTTCAAGTCTTCTAACTCTCGGCGAAGTTGGGCTACTTCATCATCAGTGCGACGCAGTGGTGGCAAGACCTTCTCTTCTTGTTGATTTTGTTGCATCTTCAATGCTTCCAATTCCCTTCTCAGTTGCTCAATAGGATCCAGATCTGTAGCATACTTTGGTTGTGTATCCCCTTCAAAATGTTGCCTTGCTTCTTCAATGCGTGATGCAGCTGCAACAAAATCATTGAGGGTAGCATCCAATCTAAGAGACTCACGAAGCTTCTGTTGAGATGACCTGGGCAGAGCCTTCTCTATCCACTTTTTAACCAAAAAGTCACCTGGAGCATGTGGCAGACGTGCAACAAGTGCTTTTGTTCTAGTGTGAAGTTCATGAAAAGATTCACCTGATCTTAGCTTCAAATTCTCTAGCTGATCTAGAGCTCTTTCTGAGGAATCACTCGGTCGGAATGTTTGTGAGAAAGCCGCCTTCAAAGCCTCCCATGTAGTGAAATGGCCATCTGCATATTGACTATACCATTTATCTGCAAGACCCTCCAATGTGGATGGAAAAAGTGCCAACATTGCATCTTCTCTATTCTACAGACCACGTCCACGGCATAAAGAGATAAATCTCCTCACATGATCATCAGCATCTTCATAAGCATGTCCCTTGAAGGTAGGGAACTTGATGTTGATCCTGGAGAGTAGATGAGAAAGATCCTCCATTTGGACTGGTGTCTCTTCTGACGTATCTGAGGAGAAGTCTAGAGTTCTCCTATACCCTTCTTTTGACAATGGTGTCACACCCAAATCAATAGACAAATTTAGGGAGGACAGAGGGGAGGTAGACTCACTAGCCGTGGTTATTGCTAACTTGTTAAGGCTCCTTCGAACACGAAGAGATTCCTTATCTGCTCGTGTATGGGTCATGTACCTATTCGCAATTGCAATAGGGCAAAACACCTCTCACAGAAATGCAAAGGTCCCACCGGGCGTGCCAAACTGTAGAGGAGGTACTGGGGTATCCACTTTTATAGAAAATAAACACTTCCAGTACGTCACCTACTCAAGGGGGGTTCTCTTTAGGGAAGTATACCCTTTAACATTTCTGTGAGCAGGCAGATACAAAGTTTGCACAGAGTAGTGAATGCTTCAGAAAATATGAACAATATATGACCAAGGAAGACCATACACTTCTTGATTCGAATCAGATGATTACAAGGTTGGGCAAAGAACTCAGAACAATACAAATGGTAGTATTTCTCAAGAGAATAGAGATTAATCAACACACTGACTCACAGAAAAAATAACCCCAAGCTACTCTCTTACACTATAGTGCTCATAGCCCTTCACTGTGAAGCCTACCCTCTGGATACACGACAGAGTAGCTCCCAGAGTAGCTCCCACAGTAGACTTGAAACCACCAAGTGCAAGAGAGGTCTTCTGCACGTATACACGAACCACTGTATCTCTAAAATTGTTGTACCCCAATGAGCAAAAATCTATTGCTTTTATAGGCCTCAATAGGCCAAGAGAGCCTTGCCGAATCTTCACGTCCACTGATCACGCGCCGGTTAACCACCCAAAATTGGGGGGTAGGTCAAATATTCCACTTGATTTGAATTAGATCCACAAAAATATGTAGTCCATGAATGGTTGGTGGCAGCTCCATTTTTAACAATTACCTTTCACCTTATTACTTTGCAATTTGAAGCCCTTCAATTATGTAATTCAAGAAATTGGGATGACAGGTGGGGTAGCCTCAATTCTAGTAAGCTCTTGTACTCCAAAGAAAAGACCTGTTCTGTAAGGCTAGCACGATCCATATTTTCATCGCCATGTCCCCGGATCCATTGCAAATTCTTGAGTCATCCATGGTTAAACTAGTGATAGGTCCTACAAATCCAGACATTGCCAATCTCAAACCTGTGAGGAACACCAGGAAGGGCCTTCCAAACTTCTGATGTTCGTGTTAGTAGCTCCCACTGCAAACATCTTCATGTCCACTGTTATTGATCGCAATGTAATTCCGAGAGGCCGAGACCCGGCCAGGGGTAGGCTTGTGGGTTCTGAGGGGGTGGAGGTGTGTGTGGGTGTGAGCCTGTGTATGTGTGGATGAGTGGGTGTGGGTGTATATGTGTGAAAGTGTGCGTGTGTGCATTTGTGTGTATGTGAGCGTGAAGGGGTGTGTGTGAGTGTATGCATGTGTTTGTATATGTGTGAGTGTGTGTGTGTGTGTGAGTGCATGTATGTGGTTGTGTATATGTGGGAGTGGGTGCGTGAGGGGGCCGGGAGGGCCACGGGGAGGTGAGAGGGGGTTTTGAGGGATGAGGCGGGGTGGGGCGGAGGCCATGGCGGAAGGGGGGGTGGAGGAGAGAGGGGAGGAGGCATGCGGAAGGGGAGGGTGGAGGTGAGGGGAGTGCGGAGGGCGGAGGTGAGGGGAGGGCGGAGGCGGAGGGCGGAGGTGAGGGGAGTGCGGAGGGCGGAGGTGAGGGGAGGGCGGAGGGCGGAGGTGAGGGGAGTGCGGAGGGCGGAGGTGAGGGGAGGGCGGAGGGCGGAGGTGAGGGGAGTGCGGAGGTGAGGGGAGAGAGGTGAGGGGAAGAGGCATGCGGAGGGGGAGGGTGGAGGAGAGGGGAGGGCGGAGGGGAGTGCGGAGGGCGGAGGTGAGGGGAGGGCGGGTGGCGGGCTGCGGGTGGCGGAGGGGATGTGGGGGCGGGGTGGGGTCCAGGCGGGGTGCGGGGAAGTGTAGGGAGGAGGGTGGGGGGACTAGGCGGAGGCGGGGGCAGGGGAGGAAGGCGGAGGGCGGGGGCGGGTGCGGAAAGCGGAGGGCCGGAGTGTGAGGGCGGGTGGCGGAGGGCGGGTGCGGAGGGCGGGTATGTGAGGGTCGGGGGGCGGAGGGCGGAGGTGAGGGGAGGCCAGCGGGTGGGGGAGGAGAGAGAAGGGAGGGGGGAGAGAGAGGGGAAGAGAGAGAGGGGGGCGGAGGGCGGGTGTGTGAGGGGCGGGGGGCGGAGGGCGGATGGCGGGGGAGGGGAGTCGGGGCGGGTGGCGGAAGAGAGAAAAGAAAGGGGGGGGAGAGAGAGAGAGAGAGAGAGAGAGAGAGAGAGAGAGAGAGAGAGAGAGAGAGAGAGAGAGAGAGAGAGAGAGAGAGAGAGAGAGAGAGAGAGAGAGAGAGAGAGAGAGAGAGAGAGAGAGAGAGAGAGAGAGAGAGAGAGAGAGAGAGAGAGAGAGAGAGAGAGAGAGAGAGAGAGAGAGAGAGAGAGAGATGAGAGAGAGAGAGAGAGAGAGAGAGAGAGAGAGAGAGAGAGACGAGAGAGAGAGAGAGAGAGAGAGAGAGAGAGAGAGAGAGAGAGAGAGAGAGAGAGGAGAGAGAGAGAGAGAGAGAGAGAGAGAGAGAGAGAGAGAGAGAGAGAGAGAGAGAGAGAGAGAGAGAGAGAGAGAGAGAGAGAGAGAGAGAGAGAGAGAGAGAGAGAGAAGAGAGAGAGAGAGAGAGAGAGAGAGAGAGAGAGAGAGAGAGAGAGAGAGAGAGAGAGAGAGAGAGAGAGAGAGAGAGAGAGAGAGAGAGAGAGAGAGAGAGAGAGAAGAGAGAGAGAGAGAGAGAGAGAGAGAGAGAGAGAGAGAGAGAGAGAGAGAGAGAGAGAGAGAGAGAGAGAGAGAGAGAGAGAGAGAGAGAGAGAGAGAGAGAGAGAGAGAGAGAGAGAGAGAGAGAGAGAGAGAGAGAGAGAGAAGAGAGAGAGAGAGAAGAAAGAAAGAGAGAGGGACCGAGAGAGAGGAGGGGGATCTACAATATCCCTAAGTACAAAGTACGACCACATATGAGTGTATCATGTATTTGATAACATGGGAAAAACCTTTCGCTAGCATAAGAGTTAAAAATCCTTTATAAGGAAAAGGGTTAACATCAAAGCTACTCAATGGCCACTTAAGTGTAACAAAGTTGATATACGTAGAACTCACTATGCGGACGACATTGCTATGCAAGTAGGCTTGGGTCCCAAGAAAGTGAGAATGAAAATAAAATCACTAAAATACCCTTAGATAAGGTTGATGAGTATTGTAAGTGTTATGAAGAGAATACATCTATTCCTATCACATACAAGATGTCACCACTAAATCTATTATTGATTTAGGGGCAAGAGTAGATATTGCTACTAAGCCCTTGTGGATCAAGTAGGGTAGAGTAGCATTAAGCCCTCGTCAAATGAAACTTCAACTACAAGATATATAAAAAGACAAACCATTAGGGCTATTAGAAAGTGTTATGTTAAGCATATGTGGTGTAGATTTTGAGCATACGGTTTCCTCTATGAATTTTGAAATGTAGGTAACTATGAGCTATTGCTAGGAAGAACTTTTGTGTGCAAGCTATAAGTGGTGCAAGATTGGGGTGGGAACGTTGTGTGCCACTACTTAAATGGAGCACCATCCATTAGAATGCAAAAGACCTTGAAAACGTGAGACCTCTAGTGAGTTAGAAATAGAGCACAAGGATTGGAAACATGAGGAAACCTACTTATGGATTTTCTAAGTTTGCAAAGAAAAGATGCCAAAAGAAAGCTCTTTCTCATCCTTAGTTGAATCTAAAAGTTTTTAATCATTTTTTTTCTAGCTAAAAGACTCTAGGTTTGAATTCCTAGAACACTTTAAATATATATTGTAGAAGAAAGACCTATACACATTTTGACGTAAGAGGGAGGAAATTACAAAGTCAATCCTATAAAAATAAGGAATCTACTAATAAATTAATAATTTCCCATGCTAACGGTGAAGATCTTTGCACATATATTGCCAATAATCTCACACAAAAAAAAGATTTGGCTCTCAACCAATCCATCGACAGATGGATAGTAGGCAGTACTAATCTTTTGAATGATTCTAAAACAATCACTTAATGCGCTAATGATATCATTGGAAAACTGAGAGCCCCAATTCAAAAAAAAATTCTAAGTGAAGGCCATATCATGGGAAGACCTTGTGCGCTATTAAAAAACCACCATATCCCTAGCATGTTTTACTACCCATGCCTCAACCCATCATATAGCATAGTCTATTCAACTCAAGATATACCTATTCTAGGTGGTCATGGCTAGTGATGTTATAGACTTTATGAAATAAAAACCTCATTGATTGTAAAGGGAAATTTCGAAACTGCAATGGTTGGTTAGTTCATTTACAAGGATAACACACAATTACATAATGGCAAGTGTCGCAATGGATAATAGGCCACGAGAGACCAGTCTGCAATAATTTCTACAGGGTGAGATGAGATGAGAAGTCATCACCAGTAGGGTGTGTATGTGCAAAAGCAAGGACCTAAGGAACATGATGATGAAGCATGCTATAGAGCCAAGCTCTAGATGGATCTTAGTAATGTAAATATCCAATAATAGTATGTAAACGGCCTAGATAAAGTCTCCAATGGAATACTTATGGTAAGGAATTGGAAAAGGGTGTCGGTATGGATCTTAATAATGTAAGTATCCAACAATAATATGGATTCATGTACTTAACTGGGCTAATCTCTTTTGAGCAGTCTAGATAAAGTCTCTAAAGGAATACCCAATGAAGTAAAGGTGGAGTGGATTGCACATCATACACAAGAAGGCCCATATCATCTATACTAGTAGGATCTTCTCTGAAATGGAGGTGGGACAAGAGATCAATAGCTACTTGAGAGGAGCTAAGACAATGCCCAAACTCATAATCAAGTTCTTGTAGTAAAACAACCAATCTCGATAGGTGATCGACTAATTTTTGTTGGCCGACTAAATACATGAGAAAATAAGAGTCGACATGAAATGTAAACTTTTGCCGGCTATGTGTCACATTTATTCCAAGGCAAAGCTTATCAAAGAGACAATTCCACATATAGCTACTTAGTTAGGCCAATCTCCTAAAAATTGATGAAACTCCTTGTTGACATGGTTGCAACTAATTTGATAATTTTATCCCACATATAAACATTAATGGCTAAAATCAAACCATTGGAAGCATACTTGATAGACTTGGGAGGTACTCGAACCCCGTGCATTGGAGAATCTACACTTGCCATGCAACCAGGAAAGGCCATTTTATCTCTGAAATTTTAGTATGCGAGGAAGACAATCTAATAAAAAAGTTCATAGTTGGCCAAGATTTTCCCTTTGACAATTCGATAGTTCTAAACCTAGCTCATGGAAAAATGATCGTGAAGCCTCGGATCAACCAACATGAAATTGGAGAAAAGTATAGAAAAGTACAACTAGGACCACAAAATGCAGGAATAAACAAGTCTTAAATGGTTTAACAATGTTGCTTACCAAAGCGTGTTGTGACAATGCAAGAATCACAAATAGTCATCTAGGTCGCCAAGAAATCGATTGCATCATTTGACGTTTCTTCTCATATTCATAGGAAGCAAAATGCCTCCCATACAAAGTAACTTTGAGAAACACAACCATGAAGTAGTGAACCACGCCCCATAATTACAAAGATATCTAGATGCCTTATACCAAATCAAGTTTTACAAAATGAATAGATTCAATTATGAGTTTCAAAATCTATCCATATGGTCCAACTTCCACTATCCCAACGAATCCCAAGAGCTGAGGGTCACATAAACAAAGGAAGGATCAAACATTTAAGAGAAAGAAACTAGAACAACAAAGATGTAAGACCATACAAAATTGGGTACCCAAAACATAGAAACCTCAACAAGAGAAGAAACACACGCATACTATGTGGGTTCCAAAAGTCATGTTCCCTTCCTCTTGCAAACATCATTGCCATTTCATCAATTAAATATCACTACATAAAACAAGTCACTCAACATCCAAGAGTGTTTGCTAGGGCTAAACGTATTGCATTTTTGATATTCTTGATGAGACAATATAAAACAATGGAACTCTAAGAGATGCACATTTTTGCTATGTTGATTCATTGCAAGTTTGTCATAACTCAAGCTCAACATCTCCACCTTCCAATATAGTGCAACTAATAGGGAGGGGGGAGTGATGGTGTCCCTTCTAGAACAATAATGAGTATCAATGTTGTTGGTGCAAATGCCAAGCCTTCACACTTGGCTAGGCATTGGAAGAAGCTATGTGTACTTCTTGCAAATCTACATGACTGGGAATCCGCTCATTGGAATCCGCTCTAAGTCTACTACATGTGGACAAATTTTGAAGACATTTCATGCAACCGTTTGGAAGGAAAGAATCTCGAAGTGGTCACTGGTCATTCTTTGGAGAGGTCCTAAAATGTTGGGGGTAATGTTTTACTTGCTAAATTGATTCCTCTATGTATAGTCAATTATTTTGGAATCATTAGCTCTTTAAGATAGTTAGATATTCCCAAAAGGAATTTTCCTAATTGCTACTGTGTTGGGAGCACTGAGCTTAACAAGCAGCATGTGTGTGAACCAAAATAGAAAGTTTTTGGTGACTTGTGACTTGTAAAGTTATTTGTTTTGGATTAATCATTACATGTATCATCACGAAAGCACATAGGCACTTATTTACTATAATTGGAAAGCTAAAAGGGCCTACAACGGAATTTTGAAGTGAAAGGGGGCAGGTACAAAGCAAGGATTAGCAGTACCAACTCATTTCTTGGAGTGTCCATCCATCTTTCCCAATGTGGTATCAGAGCAAGCTAAGGTAAAATGAGAGATGGTTTTCCTTCTTTCATTGATGAATTGGACAGGAACAACTACAAACCATGGTCCTTGAGGATGAAGACATACTTGCAAGGAAGGAGTCCCTATGGACACGTCTCAGGAGATGAGGAGATGCCCATTTTCAAAAGCAAAGGAAAACCTACAAGAGAGGAGAATAAAAGACTCAATTCATGGTGTGCCAAAGATGCATTAGCAAGGTCGTACTTACTTAAATCTATCTCTAACTTTCTTCTTCCACACATTAGGAACTGTAAGACATCCCAAGAGACTTGGGATACATTGTCTTCATATTTTTCTTCCAATGCAAGGGCCAAGAAGAACCAATTGTGGATTGAGTTTACCACTCAAAGAAAGCAACCCAAGAAAAGCATCTCAGAGTATGTGACCAAATTGAAGGATGTGGCTGACCAATTGGCAAGCATAGGAGAGGAGATTGAAGAGCAGTAGATAGTAAGGCAAGTAATCAATGGCATCAAGGCAGATGACAAATGGGAAAGCTTCACAAGTGCCATGGACTTGTACATGGACATGTAGATTACCAATCTTACCACACTCATGGGGCAGATCTTTA
>CM035441.1:33650950-33658450 GCA_020310875.1 Ceratopteris richardii | reverse complement strand
TAAATTGACCTTCCTGCATGAATCTTCATACCATGAATTGTTCTCATAAAAAACTATATCTCTGCTTACCAAGAATGCTTTGTTGATAGGGTTGTATAACCTGTAGCCCTTCTGATTGTTGTCATATCCAATAAATACACACCTTTCTGCCTTTGGATCCATCTTGCCTCTAACCTGTGAAGGAACATGAGCAAAAGCAATACATCCAAAAATTTTACAATGATCTAAGCTTGGTCTTCTTCCATCCCAAGCCTCATATGGAGTCATCCCATCAAGGGATTTTGAAGGCAACCTGTTAATCAAGTAAGTGGCTGTAGATACAGCCTCAGCCCATAAGTAATTAGGTAAATGCTTTTCATTTGACATAGACCTTGCAGCTTCAACAATTGTCCTATTCCTCCTTTCTGCCACTCCATTTTGCTCAGGAGTGTACCTTGTAGTTACCTCTCTTTTGGTTCCTCTTTCTTGAAGAAAAGAATCAAACTCATGGGAGAAGTATTCTCCCCCTCCATCTGACCTTAGCCTTTTTAGTGATTTACCTGTTTGATTCTCCACAAGAGCCAAATATCTTTTGAAACATGAAAAAACTTCATCTTTGTGTTTCATAAAGAATAGGATAGTCCATCTGCTGCAATCATCAATAAAGGAGACATAATACCTTGATCGAGATATTGAAGCTTCCTTGCTAGGTCCCCATACATCTGTATGAACCAACTCCAAGAGATCTCCATGCATATAACCTTTCTTCATGAATGGTAACCTGTGAGACTTTCCAAATTGACATGCACTATACATATGATTTTAAATCATATGTTGTTTTGAAAAATTAGGGAGTCCAAGTACAATTTGGTCCCTGCAAATTCGCTTTAATGACCTTTCACCAATATGTGCTAACCTTTTGTGCCATACTTCCAATTCTGTGAGTGTCTGACTACCATAATTAAAGAGAGCAATGTTTCTAGTGTCCTGTAATTCAAATGTGAACAATCTACCTATCTTTTCACCTTTTGCAATTTTTCTGAATCCTTGACTTGGATCTTCAACAAATGCTCTTGCCTTTGTGAACCTGACTTGCAACCCTTTCTCTACTATCTGCCCAACACTTATCAAATTCTTTGTAATGGTAGGGACATAGAGTACCTTACTGAGTAGGTTGATGTTTCCATCAGGTGTTTTGACATTACCTATTTTCTCCACAAGATGTTTTGTATCATCTCTTGTTTGTACATCATGCTTATTCCTTGGATCTTCTAAATCTGATAGGAGTGCCACGTTTCCTGCCACATGATTTGAACAACCTGAATCTATGTAGAAAACATGCTCATCAGATTTACCTTGTGGCATAGCGATGTTCATGATTAATAATGAATCCTCTTTGTTTGAGTCTTCTGTGTAGTTATTGTAGTCTCTCCTTCCTTTGTAGCCTCCTTGATAGTTTGAATGATTGTAGTTGTTGTAGTTGCCATGATAATTGTTGAACCTTCCTCTTGAGTAGCCATAACTTCCTCTATTGTATCCTCTGCCTCTTTGATTCCTGGAATTCCTAAAGCAATTTTCAGTTGTATGATTAGTTAATCCACAAATAGAACATGAGTTGGAGTCTTGGGATCTCCCCTTGCCTTGTCTACCTCCTCTTCCTCTACCTATGCCATGTCTTCCTCTACCTGCATAGTTAGCTTGATATGTACCTGCTTCATCATCCACTTTCTTTGCCTTTCCTTTGTTATCTTTGGACTTGCTTTTATCAGTGTATAAAGCTGAAGATTGATTACCTTTAGAGCTTTCTCCATTTTTGATAAGCTTTGCCTCTTGGGTAAGTAGTTGTCTAATGAGTGTATTGAAATCAGGTACATGCATGTCCATGTACAAATCCATAGCTGTGGTGAATGCTTCCCACTTGTCATCTACCTTCAAGCCATTGATGACCTGCCTTACAATTTGCTCTTCATCTATTACCTCTCCAATGCTTCCAAACTGATCCGCTATGTCCTTGAGCTTTGTGACAAAATCAGTCACATTTTGTTTGGGAGCCTTCTTGAGGGTTGTGAAATCCAGCCATAGTTGATGCTTCCTAGCTTTGGTACTTGAAGAAAAGAAAGCTTCACGTGCATCCCACACTTCCTGAGATGTCTTACAACTTCTAGTGTGAGGCAACAAAAAATATGAGATAGAGTTGAGGAGGTAAGACCTTGCAAGTGCATCCTTGGAGCACCATGTGCTCAATCTTTCTTGCTCTTCTTGTGTTGGTTGACTTTTGTTCCTGAAACTTGGCATAACTTCATCTCCAGCCACATAACCATATAAACTTCTACCTTGGAGATAAGATTCCATTCTTAATGACCAAGCTGAGTAGTTAACTCTGTCCAATTTGTCAATTGATGAAGGAAATCCATCTAGCATGTTGTCCAACCTTGCTCTGATATCACTGTGAAGAGATGGATAGGTATGTGCTTGAAGGTGAAGAGGTGTTGCAAAATCCTTGATCTACACCAGCCAAATGAACTCCAAAAGTATATGGTGGGCCCTTTTAGCATGCCAATGGATGTATTAGACACCCTATGTACCTTGGAAGATCACTCTCAAAAGATAGATCAAAACAGATAAGTTGGGGTTACCTCAGAGGTGAAAACTTGCTATTCTTCGTTCATACACTTGTCCAGTGTTTTACATAATTCTCTGAGCACAACAACAATTAGCTTAATTCCTCTTTGGGAAGTCTAGGTAGCTTAAAGAGATAACTTTCAAGAGTAATCTCATAAAAAATAATAAACCACACACTGAGAATGAGTTTTAACAAGTGATGACATCATCCCGATTTTCACGGGCTGCTACAGTTTGAGACCAGTGAGCAGAAAAATGAACATAACTCAACATATAGGAATTCAATGATTACGAAATTTTGTATGGTTATACTAGACAATAAGTTGAATCCAATAAGCTTTAAATCACTGAATTTGAATAAGTAACCACTGAGAAATGGCTCTGACAAGGTGAGTGAAAAAATCGGGTACCTGACAGAGAAGTGAAGATGAACAAACTCTGTTGACTTCAAATGAACATAAATGAAGATTGCAACATCCAAATGACATGAAAATGTGTGAGCTAATAGTATACTTATAGAGCTAACTTTACCAAGTTAAATCACTGAAAAGGATGCACCAAGCTCAGAGAAAACATCTCTGCAATCTGATTGAGAAAACTGAGAGTAATGGCAGTGAGTAGTACACTTTTCAAGAACATGGACATATGAACTCAAATAATCATGAAAATGAAAGTATATTGCTTTTACAATACAATGACTTACTGATACATATGTGTGCCTTGTAATCACACCTTGATATGGCATAAAGCTCAGCTCTTGGAGGTCTTCACATAGGTCTCTCTAACCATGACTAAAACTGCCATCTATTTATAGTTGAGTTTGGGAGGCTAACTTCTCTCAATCACTCTCCAATCAATCAGTGATTGATTTGATTCTCTACCTACCACAAATCACGAATTCGTGGCTCCTCTTTCCCTTTTTGATCAAGTGGACTCAACCACTTAAGATTCTTTCACTTTTACATTAAGTAAACTCTTCAAAAGTTACAAGAGGTAGTTCACAAGTGAACTTTAAATAGTCTTCATTTTGAAGCTTCTTCTAAGACTTTGTGAGACTCAAGCCAATACTTAGGCTTGTCATAGACTTGCTCCAACAGCTCCCCCTCAAGCCAAGTATGCTTGAGGTCTTCAATCTTCCAAGATTACTTGCAAACCAATCATAGCCTTGAATTTGCAAAGCTTTGTACCATCCAATGCTTTGGTTAGAATCACATTGTTGATGAGTGGACACATATGATATTTTAATCTCTTTGCTTAGAACCTTCTCACGTATATAGTGATAATGAACTTCAATATGTTTGGTCCTTGCATGAAAAATAGGATTAGCAGCCAAATGAATAGAACTCATATTGTCACCAAAAATAGTTGGAGTTCCAAACTCCAATCCAAGATCTTTGAATAATGTCTTCATCCACATAGCTTCCTGAGTAGCTATGGCAAGACCTCTATATTCAGCTTCAATAGAAGAGAGAGCAACTGTGGGTTGCTTCTTGGATGACCATGAAATAAGCTTTGAACCTGCAAAGGTAAGATAACCTGAAGTGCTCCTTCTATCATCTTTGGAGCCAGCCCAATCTGCATCAGAAAATAGCTTCAAACCTAAATCAGATACATAAGGATAATAAAGTCCTTCATTTATGGTTCCTTTGAGATACTTGAGAATCCTTTTGGCAGCATCCATATGTGCTTTCCTTGGTGTGTGCATAAATTGGTTTAACGCACTCACATTGTAACATATATCTACTCTTGTCAATGCGGCATAATTGAGACTACCCACTAGACTTTGATATGATGTGATGTCCTCTATGAGTTCACCTTCATGTGAGCTCAATTTGTGATTGACCTCCATTGGAGTACCTGCAATCTTACAATCTTGCATCTTGAATTTTGCCAACATGTCCTTAATGTACTTTCTTTGAGTGAGAAACAAACCATGATCTTTGTAGAAAACTTCCAAGCCTAGGAAGTAGGAAAGTGAACCCAAATCACTTATCTTGAACTCTTCTCTCATCTGATCTTTGATCTTCTTCATACCATCTGCATCATTTCCTGTCAATATAATATCATCTACATATAGACATAGGTAGATGACCTCAGAGTTACTCTTTTTAATAAAGAGTGAAGGATCTCCCTTGCTTGGTTGAAAGCCTTTTTCCTGCAAGAATCAAACAAGCCTGAAATTCCAAGCTCTTGGAGCTTGCTTGAGACCATACAATGCTTTGTTAAGTTTACACACATAATCAGGATAAACTTGATTCTCAAAACCAAGTGGTTGTGCCATATATACCTCTTCTGTTATCCAACCATTCAAAAATGCATTCTTTACATCTAGCTGAAGTATCTTCCAATTCTTGGAAGAGGCAATACTAAGCAAAACCCTAATAGTAGGCATCTTTGCCACAGGAGAGAAGGTCTCCTCATAATCAATTCCCTGAGTTTGTGCAAAGCCTTTTGCTACAAGCCTTGCCTTATACCTGTTAATGGAACCATCAGAATTCTTCTTGAGTTTATAGACCCATCTTGAGCCTATTACCTTCATGGATGAAGTCTTGGGCACCAAATCCCAAGTGTTGTTTTCCTCAAGTGCTTCAATCTCTTCCTTCATTGCATGCTTCCATTCTGTTTTTGCTTTGGCCTCTTCAAAGGATGATGGCTCCTCTTGGTTTATATCCTGTGCTATGTATATAGAATGTTTAGTGACTAATGAGGTGTCAAACCCATACCTTTCTGGTTTTTTCTTTTCCCTCATAGATCTTCTTAGGCCATGATGTGATGATTCTGCCTCATGTCCAAGTTCCTGCAATTTTGCTTTACCTTTAGACTTCCATGCTTTGATCTTTTCCATCTGAGATTCTTCATCATCCTCTGAGGTGTCTTGTTCTTCAATCTTTGGTTGTTCTCTACCAAGCTTTGGAAAATCTTCTTCAAGATTGTATGGTAAATTGACCTTCCTGCATGAATCTTCATACCATGAATTGTTCTCATAAAAAACTACATCTCTGCTTACCAAGAATGCTTTGTTGGTAGGGTTGTATAACCTGTAGCCCTTTTGATTGTTGTCATATCCAATAAATACACACCTTTCTGCCTTTGGATCCATCTTGCCTCTAACCTGTGAAGGAACATGAGCAAAAGCAATACATCCAAAAATTTTACAATGATCTAGGCTTGGTCTTCTTCCATTCCAAGCCTCATATGGAGTCATCCCATCAAGGGATCTTGAAGGCAACCTGTTAATCAAGTAAGTGGCTGTAGATACAGCCTCAGCCCATAAGTAATTAGGTAAATGCCTTTCATTTGACATAGACCTTGCAGCTTCAACAATTTTCCTATTCCTCCTTTCTGCCACTCCATTTTGCTCAGGAGTGTACCTTGTAGTTACCTCTCTTTTGGTTCCTCTTTCTTGAAGAAAAGAATCAAACTCATGGGAGAAGTATTCTCCCCCTCCATCTGACCTTAGCCTTTTTAGTGATTTACCTGTTTGATTCTCCACAAGAGCCAAATATCTTTTGAAACATGAAAAAACTTCATCTTTGTGTTTCATAAAGAATAGGATAGTCCATCTGCTGCAATCATCAATAAAGGAGACATAATACCTTGATCGAGATATTGAAGCTTCCTTGCTAGGTCCCCATACATCTGTATGAACCAACTCCAAGAGATCTCCATGCATATAACCTTTCTTCATGAATGGTAACCTGTGAGACTTTCCAAATTGACATGCACTATACATATGATTTTAAATCATATGTTGTTTTGAAAAATTAGGGAGTCCAAGTACATTTTGGTCCTTCGCTTTAATGACCTTTTACCAATATGTGCTAACCTTTTGTGCCATACTTCCAATTCTGTGAGTGTCTGACTACCATAATTAAAGAGAGCAATGTTTCTAGTGTCCTGTAATTCAAATGTGAACAATCTACCTGTCTTTTCACCTTTTGCAATTTTTCTGAATCCTTGACTTGGATCTTCAACATGCTCTTGCCTTTGTGAACCTGACTTGCAACCCTTTCTCTACTATCTGCCCAACACTTATCAAATTCTTTGTAATGGTAGGGACATAGAGTACCTTACTGAGTAGGTTGATGTTTCCATCAGGTGTTTTGACATTACCTATTTTCTCCACAGGATGTTTTGTATCATCTTTTGTTTGTACCTCATGCTTATTCCTTGGATCTTCTAAATCTGATAGGAGTGCCACATTTCCTGCCACATGATTTGAACAACCTGAATCTATGTAGAAAACATGCTCATCAGATTTACCTTGTGGCATAGCGATGTTCATGATTAATAATGAATCCTCTTTGTTTGAGTCTTCTGTGTAGTTAGTGTGAGGGAACAAAAAATCTGAGATAGAGTTGAGGAGGTAAGACCTTGCAAGTGCATCCTTGGAGCACCATGTGCTCAATCTTTCTTGCTCTTCTTGTGTTGGTTGGCTTTTGTTCCTGAAACTTGGCATAACTTCATCTCCAGCCACATAACCATATAAACTTCTACCTTGGAGATAAGCTTCCATTCTTAATGACCAAGCTGAGTAGTTAACTCTGTCCAATTTGTCAATTGATGAAGGAAATCCATCTAGCATGTTGTCCAACCTTGCTCTGATATCACTGTGAAGAGATGGATAGGTATGTGCTTGAAGGTGAAGAGGTGTTGCAAAATCCTTGATCTACACCAGCCAAATGAACTCCAAAAGTATATGGTGGGCCCTTTTAGCATGCCAATGGATGTATTAGACACCCTATGTACCTTGGAAGATCACTCTCAAAAAGATAGATCAAAACAGATAAGTTGGGGTTACCTCAGAGTTGAAAACTTGCTATTCTTGGTTCATACACTTGTCCAGTGTTTTACATAATTCTCTGAGCACAACAGCAATTAGCTTAATTCCTCTTTGGG
>CM035441.1:33600950-33643450 GCA_020310875.1 Ceratopteris richardii | reverse complement strand
ATATATAAGCAATGGAAATCATCAACAAATTTGACAATCAATCAAATCTCATCTAATGCTGAAATTAACAAAATATTTATCTTGATGCCTAGTACATACAAAGCATCTAACAATGTAAAAGAACTACCACGAGTACTATTCGAAATGATCTTACCAACTCCCATTACAGGATAAGAGGAGTTGTTAGGACATATGATAGTATTCCATATATGGGTAGGCCTAAGTGAAGTGAAGAAGCAACACCATGAGGTAATATGTTTGGTTGCCCCTATATCAAAGTACCAAACATCTAAGTCTATTGCACACATACATTTCTCGTGAGAAGATGGGTCATAGTCACAAAGTAGTAAATGCCCATTCTTCATTGTGCACAAGATTAGTAGACTCTGTTTTAGGTGAAGAGGTCTCCACAACAACCATTCTCTAAGATTTTAGCTCATGACATAACAGCTAGGAGTGCAATGGGCCAACCAATTGCCCCACAATCCATGAATGACTATTAATTCCTAATCCTCTCTCTTCGGGTATGATTCAACCATCTCTTGTTTATCATTTCTTGAGTCTAACACTCTCTTCCCCTTCTAGAGATCATTTCCCTCAATGATCAATCCCTGATCTCTCCTTGAATTGATGTCCTCACCCTTGCATAGCCTCTTGAACCTTCTTCTTCTCAACCTTCATCTCTTGAAGCTTGCCTTTTGATTCTTGGTCAATTGCCTAAGGACTTGCCTTGCTCTCAACCTTGATGTCTTGAGCCTTACCTTTACCCTTCTTGGCCACTTTCCTATGAACTTACCTTGCTCTAAACCTTGGTATCTTGAAACTTGCCTTTTGCTTCTTAGCCACTACCCTAGGGACCTACCTTGCTCTCAAACTTGATATTGTGAACCTAATTCTTTCACATGCAACGTATATTAGATCCACAATCTAGTGCCTTTACTAGAACATCTATTTCTATAGATTTCCATTAATATCTTAGATGTTGAAATCCGAGCTATGGATTGGGAGAGATACTCTATTCTTTGTTGAGCTCATCTTTGAAAGTGACACATGCACCTTCCATGTACCTTTCCCAAGGCTAGGTCCTAGGCTCTGATACCAATTGTGAGATTTAAAGTCATGAGCTTGTGTCTAGGAGTATGATGGGCTAACCAGTTGCCCCAAAATCCATAGTTGAGGATCACTTCCTAATCCTCCTTAGAGTGTGGTTCAACCATGTCTTGACCGTCATTTGTTGAGTCTAACACATTCTATCGTCTTTTTTCTTTTCCCCTTTTGTAGAGACACTAAGTCCTCAAATGGAAAGGCATTTGGATTGTGTTTCATCATCCATTGAAGAGTAAAGGCAAAACTTCTGATATGAATCTGGAAGGCAACTAAGAATAGTATACACAAGTGAACTTTCTAGCAAGACATCATCAACAAAAATCAACTACTCCTTCAAAGCTTTGTTCTTTATCAAAAAATAGTCCATGGAATCTCCTTCATTCATGTGCTTGCTCTCCAACTGTTTTTAGTGGTAAGCAACTTGAGCCTCATTTCTTTCATGGTATAAGGTTTTAAGTCCTAAGCATCCTTTACTATCTTGCAAGAGTGAATGTGAGGGATAATATCACGTTTTATAGACAAGACTGTCAATGCATGTGTGTGAGCATCTCTACCATCCCCACAAACTTTTTCTATAGTAGATGCAACAAGAATTGCAACATGAACATGAATCTAAAGATACCATTTGCTACCAATACATGCAGCATCATAAATACCCCTAATGGGTAATTGGTACCATCCAACTTTTCCTCAATACTCAACATATGGAATACATCATTGCTTTTAGGCATGGCCATTGACTTAATACCATGATGCAAAAAAATGATTGTATCTCAAAAGTTTGAGCCAAACCACCTTATTGAGCTATCCTAAAACTATACAAGACTTCAAGATGCTTGTAGACGATAACCAACACCTATATATATGTTTGGCACAAAAGGAAAAATTGGTTGCACAAGCACCACGATAGTTCCTTTGAAAATCAAAACGAGATCATATCAAAATTTTGATGCCACAAAGTGAAGCCATTTTGAAATCCTAATCGCCCTAAATATGCTGATAGATTTTCATGCAACTCTAAGATTGTGGTGTGAGAGATGTTGACAATGTCCTAAATGAAGAAGTGACCTTCTTTGATACCAATTGTTCGAGTTTGAGGTATGTGGAAGCACACCAATATCACAAGGTGTTGGAGTTTGAGGTCTACAGAAGCATGTTAACAACACAAGGAAGAAGAAGAAGCTTGGAGCACAACACACAATATAGAATATATTACCACTAGAAAGTACAAAGATAAGTAACACATTACGGCAATAGGCATATATACAAGCCGGGGGAAAAACCTCCTAAAGAGGGAAAAAAAATGCCCCGATAGTCCTAGAGTGTTCACACACATCACTACCTAAACATATCAACAAATCCCCCCTAGAAGCGATGCGGTGAACAAGGAGTTCGCACTCATGTATAAGGAAGTTCCAAGTCATGTGGAATAAATACACAAAAGGAAGTAATCCCGAAGCTTTGTGGAAAGCTTCAAACTTCTCCCTAGGAAGAGTGTTCATGAAAAGTTCTGCAATGTTCTCCTACATGGGCACATATGCCAAGCTAATCTCTCAAGCAGAGAACCTTTCCTTGACATAATGATAATGCACCTCAATGTGCTTACTGCGAGCATGGAACACAAGGCTCCTCGCAAGTACCAATGCCCTCTCACTGTCAATGAAGATGGTGGTGGCAGAAGACTAAATAACACCCAAATCAGCCACAAGGCATATGAGCCACACACACTCAATAGTCACTATGAAAGACGCCCTATACTTAGCCTCACAAACGGAAGTGGCCACAATAGGCTGCTTCTTGCTGGACCAAGATATACATGAGCTACCAAGCATGAAGCAAAAGCCACTAGTGGACACATGAGTGTCATAGCAACCAGCCCAATTATAGTAAAAAATAGTATGTAAATCTGGTGTTAGTGATCATCCCCTTGGGATAAAACAATCCAAGTAGCCGGATACCACTCAACTAGCAAAAGATGCACTTAACGGCATGACAACGCTTGATGCGTGGGCAATGCATAAACTTGCTCATCTGTGAGATAAAAAACTGAATATATGGCCGAGTAATGCATAAGTAAATCAAGCATCCAACAACGTGCTGATAGAGAACAACATCAAATGCATCTCCAGCATCATGAAGACTCAATCATAAAATTGTCTCAATAGAAGTGGCAATAGGTTTACAATCTCCAATGCCAAAATGCTGCAATAGTGTGTGAAGAATTTTTATTTGACACAAAGCCATTCCACTATCAACTTGCATAATTTAGATGCCCAAATAGTGATACAAATACCCCAAATCAGACATCTCAAATGAGGCATGCAAATCAGCCTTAAAATGAGCAATACGCTTTTCATGAGGAACAATGAGAAACATATCATCAACATACACAATAATGATCAGAAGCACATAATTAGCTTTCAGTTGGACTATTCTCAAAACCACGTGCAATCAGATAGACATGTATCTATTCATACAAAGCATGTGGTGCTTGCTTTAAACCATATAATGCCTTCTTTAACCTACACACTTGGTTTTCATGCCTTTTTAGCACAAATCCATGGGCCTGAAAAACATACACTTCTTAATGAAAATCACCATGTAAAAATGCAGGTTTAATGTCCAACTCATGTACATTCCAACCATGATGAACTGCTAGTGCAAAGATGCTACGAACTGTAGTCATTCGGCCTGTACGTGCAAAGGTCTCATCAAAATCAATGCCTCTTTCCTGCACATAACCCTTTGCAACAAGCCTAGCTTTATACTTGCCAACTATTTCATTAGGCTTATGCTTCAACTTGTATACCCACTTAGTGCTAATGGCCTTCTTGCCAGGAGGCAGGTCACATAAGGACAAAGTACCATTCTTCATTATAGCATCATATTCAGATTGCATAACAACCATCCAATTTTCATAATTTTGTGATCCATTTAACAAAATAGGTTCAATCTCATCACAGAGACTAGAGGCAGCCATAATATAGCAATCTAATGCAAAAGAGGCACTATGCGAGCTTGAATGAGTATGATATGATAGAGCTACATCTAATTTACTATCACACAAGGTCTGCACTAGCCAGTTTGGCATAGCTTTTGCCTCCTCAATATCAACTCTCTCATCAATAAGTGCATCATGTAAATCTACTTCAAAAATAGAATGATCTGCATCATTACATGAAACTTGTAAAGGCTGAGAAGTTGCCTCATTAGGACCAACACTAGACTCTCCACCTCTAAAAAGAGGTAGCAAAGTATCATACATGTCTTTGGAGCTAATAGATGTCTCCTTAGTACATGAAAGTAATGATTGAATAGGGTCTTCCACAAAACCATCACGGATAAGGAAAGTGCATTTAGTCTCTCGATGATACAAATGTTAACCTTTGCTTTCAAAACTATACCCAACAAAAATACATTTCACTAATTTATCATCCAGTTTCCTCGGATGTTGTTCATGCACTAATGCATATGCGAGACACCCAAAAACACAGAACTGAGAAACAGATGGCGTGCAACCATGCCAAGCCTCATATGGAGTGATAGGATGCAATGCTTTAGTGGGACACTTGTTAAGTACATATGCTGCACAAAGAACAACCTCGAGCCAAAAACTCTGTGGTAAAGCCTGACTCTTGACCATACATCTCACCATCTCCATGAGTGATCTGTTCTTTTATTCAGGAACTCTTTTAGATCCATTCTTTTGTGGTACTTAATGAATTTGATTGTTGCCACCTCTTCGCGAGCCCTCACACAGCGTCTTGCCTTCCTTTTTCCTCCCAACCATCGCCCGAGCTGCTGCTCTCGATTCTCTCGCCTACCAACGTGGAGTAATTCACATAGGAATTCCATGTGGCATTCTCTATCAAACCCCCATATAAATATCATGTGACATTTCCTTCCCCTTTGAAAACATTTTTGTCCTCAAAAATGTAGCTGAAATGTCCCTAATGGTAGAAGAAAGTGCTCAGACTCCCCTGAACCCCATGTAATCAATGTACACGGTCATCTCTCTGTGTTGTTTCCCCATATCCTTCACCTTAAGAAGTCTCATATGAGATCATGTCAAAGGTTGGAAACCATCTAAGTGGTGCCTATTATCTCCCATATACACTCAACTTCCAAATTATCACTGCCATAACATATAATAACATCACCAAAATGACCTCAATCCATATGATGTATCCTCTATATTGGAGTAATAATATAAAAAGCAAGTGTAAATTTCCAAGCTCATAAGCTTGATCATACCGTAATGGAGATAATAAACCATAGAATCTTGTGAAGTATAGAACAAAGTCCCAGAACAAGTGACTCCAAACCCATCTAAGAATCAATGATAGATTGCCCTCATACCACTCTAGGTCTTCCCAACCTTGAGTGTAATCAAAAGTAATAGTTTAATCTAAACTACCTTGTGAACTATGCAAATCCATCATCCAGCTCATATATCAGAGTTTCTTGGTAGTAACATGCAATCTCTACATTTCACCAACCAACAAATTTGTGGTTTCTCATCCTTTACTATTGGACTAAGTTCTATTGGAAGAGTGTCTATTGGCACTAGTGCAAACTCTAAAATATTCTCTTCCCTGTAGTTTGAATGAAAAAAGCATTCCTTTTGAGATTCAGATAATCCATAAATACCCATCCTTCTAATTGATGCTCACACATCATCCTCATAATGTTCCATCAACTAAGAGTTTGGTACCCCAATAGGTCAGATATCTCCCTATCTCCTAGAAGCCCTAAAGAGAAGAGTCATACCCAACTCCCAATCTCACTAATGTCAATAACTAGATCATCTCATCTAGTCAAGGACCATCACTCGAAATTAACATAACTACTGCTGTCTAGAGTTTCTATATGAAACTCAATCTAATTAGTATGATTACCTGATCTCCTTCTTGTCTGTGATAGAAGAGTGCCACTCCTATTTAGAAAATCTAAAAGTGAGAAAGTGAAACTCTCTCTCTTTCTCTCTCTCTCTCTCTCTCTCTCTCTCTATATATATATATATATATATATATATATATATATATATATATATATATATATATATATATATATATATATATATATATATATATATATATATATATATATATATATATATTCAATCTCTTTTAAGGAAAACATCTCTAGTAGTGGAACCTATTCCACTTTCCCTTTCCCTTTGAAAAAGATTCTGTTGAATCCATTTATTATGCTCATAGCTGAGAACATGTACATAAGTTCTCCATATTTTCTTCCAAAAATAGTGGAGAAAGAGACTCCCATGTGAAGTAAAATTATACTGAAAAGTACAATAAATGAATTCCTTCTAGATATAAACTAAGAGATGTTTTCTCAACACCTCTTCTCTCTAAAGGAAAATATTTCTATTCTGCTCCTATGAAGAAATCATATTTTGATTTCCTTCAGTCTCTCTCAGAGAAGAGGAGCTAATGTGAGACCACTGAGCTAAAGTGAGATCTCTCCTTGATCTCTAAGCTAATTCCCACTTTCTCCTTTCCTTAAAAGACAAACTTATGAGTTCATTTGCTCCTCTCTTCCATGACTAATGCATAATCCCTCATTATGTATATTCCTATGAAGATGGAGAACAAATCTCCCCTAACTAATGAAGGTATATGTAATGAAGAGTGGAGGAAATAAATTTCTTATAAGGGTCAAAGCCCTCTACTAAAATGGTCGGCAATGATGTAACATGATACCCTAAACACATGTGTATCCATACTAAAGAACTATCTATGCCAACCATCCGCTATGCATGGATCTATACGATCCCATCAACTAATGGAATTATCCTTTATGAAAACCTCAAAATGAGTATGTGATACCAATGGTGATAAAATCACCTATCACATTCTCTACTAGAAGAATATGTCTTCCTTAAACTATGAAGAATAACTGTGAGTGTTAAGGAGATGTCTACTAAGAGCTCTCCTCTGATCTAGTTAGACATGAGACCATGAATGATGAGTCATTTTGTACCTAAAGGCAAGTGCGTATATAACATCATGAGGTGGGAAAAATTTTGACAACATATCCCCAGGAAATTTAATCCCAAAAACAAAATTTAACCATAAAGTCAGCGGCACATAGGCCATCCAACAACATAGGTTTTGACAGGCCCATGGCATGCATGCCATAAACTCATACATGGACTCCATAACCTGCAAAAACATAAAAACAAATGCTAGCAACAATTATTTGTTGCATAACCATGTAGTTCCTGCAATCATGTTTTCTGCAAACAATCAAAAAGTGTACTTCTCGCATGTTCATCCATACGTTTAGAATTGAAACAATGATCAACTTGGATATATGCACTCCAATACATGCATGTACATAAAGAACATGCCATAAACTAAAGTAAGATGCCTGAAAATATAAAGCATACATCCTTGAATGATTTCCTATTGGAATTGCATGCATCCAATCCTTCTCGACGTGCTTCAAGACCTCTACGCCTTCCTTCTTAGGTCTTAATATAAACTCTAAAGTGTCGGAAAACATCGGATCACTTCCTGAAACACAAAGCATGGTCAGATGATTATTAAAATAATGCAAATTTACCCAAAAAATGCATTTATAATCCTTCTTTAGACCTGCAAAAACCATTCTAGGACCTGTAAATAATCATAAACTGAAATATATATCATGTCCAAGTGGCCCAAAATGAAATTACTTCAATCACCTTCTCGGTTTTACAATATGGCTCCTGGAAGGTAGTTGCCAAAAATTGTTCAGACTTTGCAGATCTGTTCAGACCTGCAAAAATACTTTTTTTTTTTCAGAATTGCTTTTCATGAAACAAGCCATAGCATGTCCAATTTGGAGTTTTCTAGCCCAAGATATGGCCTTTCCAAGCAGGACATGCCAAACTCGTGGATTGTTGGAGGGGCTAGAAAAAGTGTTAAAATGTGATATTTAGAGTGCCCAAAAACATTCGTCCATCAAGGAAATCCTAAAATTCTCTCCATAATCTCAGAGACCAATATATGAAGATGCTTGAGCCTATTTTCACCTTACCAAATCGTGCCTTAGTGCATGCTTATTCACTACTCAAAAGAGACCTGAACCAAGATTTTTACTCTCATGCAAAAACTTAAATGGGAGCTTTTAGCAAGCTTCTAATCCACTTCTTATGTGGATTTTTCTTGGATTTTCTCATTCTTCATGATAATATGTACACCATACCTCATGTATGTATGCATTAATCCATGGGAAGCCTCTTAAATGGTCTTTTATATTACTTCCAAAAGTGGAGTTTGATAAAAATTAACATCCGAAATTCTTTTCAAAATCTGTGGAAAGGGGTCTTTGATGATACAAAATTCCTCCTCAACTTATCATTTTAATGAATCTAATGATTCCCCTAGGAGGCCATACACCATATTCTCAGTATATATACTTTTTCCCATCCATCCAAAGCTAATACACCTCTTTTTCCCTCCTCCAAAATGGGAATTCCTTAGATTCAGGTGCTAAAGTTTTTTCTCAAACAGTGATGGAAGTGGGTTTTGTGGAGCTTCAAAGTCCCATTATATTGAGGTATATTTTGGATCTCTTGATGGTATATGAAAGTCCATATATTATGCTATATGTGTGCATGATTTTTCTTTCCAAATTAAGAAAAATCCAGCTTCATTTCCCTTTCCAAAAATGGCTACTTATCTAGAATAGCTCTTGCAATTTCATGTAAAAATCACGAAAAATGGCTATTTTGGAAGTATCAAAAGCTTATGCTGTCTTATATTTCGAGGATTTCTTGAATCTAGATGAGAGTATACATCTCATACTCTCCAGACTTATGATTTTCCTCAAAGGGCTTGATACTCAAACCCTTCCTTGCCCTTCTCAAAAATGCAAATTTTAGAAAATAAAAAAAATACTCAAACCTAGAAGTTGAAGGCATAACCTCTTCTTACTGAAGCCTTACAGATGGGAGCAAAGGCCAATCCTTCTACATGTCCAATTACTCGTTCAAATGGCTTTAGGTCCATAGAACCTCCCCCTTTCATCTTCAAATTTAATCATCAGGTTCATAGCCTCTTTTCCCAGCCGTGTGTGGAAGGAGCCGTTGAGAGCTTTCCTACTTCACCTCATGGATAATTCATTGCTTGAAGATCCCTATGGCTACATGAATGCTTCACTCCAATCTGGCTTCAACAATAAATACTCCTTGTGTGAGCATCTCTACTCTAAACTGATGCACATCTCGGACGACAATGGGGATGGTCGACCTTGTGTTAACAGTATTCACGTGAAACTAATGCGCATCTGTAGTAGCATGGGAGCTTGGATAACGCAAGTGCCTCTCAAAGTTGTGGCATAGGTTTGAATCCCTTGCAGCACAATTGCGTGGCTACGTCCCCTTGAGCTGTGATACCAGTATTAGATCCATTCTTTTGTGGTACTTAATGAATTTGATTATTGCCGCCTCTTCGTGAGGGCTCACATAGAGTCTTGCATTCCTTTTTCTTCTTAGCCATCCCCCGAGCTATTGTTCTCGACTCACTTGCCTACTAATGTGGAGTAATTCACATAGGAATGCCATGTGGCATTCTCTATCAAACCCCCATATAAATATCATGTGACAAAATCCATTCTATTGAGGTGTATATGAAATTGTACACTAATGTTTTATCCCATGTTCAGCCAAAAATGCACTAAATTTAGAAGACATATATCTCCCCCCCCCCCCTCCCCAATCAAAACAGAGGGTGCCCATTTTACATGCTCATAGATTTTCAGCCAAAATAAAAAATTCTTTGAAGCACATTAACACTTCCAGCTTTGCTTTCAATGGATATAACCATGCATTCCTAGAAAAATCATCAATGAAAGTCATGAAGTAAAGATAGTTTCCAAAAGAAGGTGTGTACATAGGACCATAGACATCACTATGTACCAACTGCAATTTTTTAGTAGCTCAAACTAAATCATCTTTTGGGAAGGATGAGCACTGCAGTTTGCCCAAAATAAAGCCTTCACAAACATGTTTACCAGGTGCCTCAAGTTTGGGCAAAGAGGACACGATTTTAAATTTTTGCAGGCATAGAAAACTAGCGAAATGCAAATTACCAAAGTGAGCATGCAAAAGCTTTGCATCTGACATAGCCTTAGAATCATGTACTACAAATGCTGAATTATTCATAGATTTTTCATAGTCTATGAGCTTATACAACCCATGACATAAAAAGACAAAAGCAATAATCATGTTGACATTTGATAGATCATTAACTGTACATCTATCATCAACAAATTTCACAACCAAGCCAATCTTGGCTAAAGCTAAACAGATTCGTCTTGATCCCTGGCACAAACAGAGCATCGGACAATATGAAAGAACTACCATTAGCAATATTCAAAACGATCTTACCAACTTCCATGATAGGATAAGGGGAGTTGTTGGTGCGTGTGACAATATTCCCTGTAGGGGTAGGCTCGAGTGAAGTGTAGAAGCTGCACTACGAGGTAATATGTTTGGTTGCCCCACTATCAAAGTATTGAACATCTGAGTCTACTCCATACATACACTATTCAGGAGAGGATGGGTCAAAACTACAAACAATAGTAAACACCCATTCTTGATTCTACACCAGATTAGTAGACCCTCTTTTTGGTGTACATGCCTCTACAATAACCATTCTAGCCTCTTTTTGCTTTTCCTCTTTTGCAACCACTTTTTGACAATTCTTTATGACATGATCATTTGCTTTATAGTAGTTGCAAAACAATTTCTACTTTTCTATTTTCTTCTCCTCTTTGTCTTCCTTCTTCAATTGTGCAAAAGTAGCAAATTTTTGCTTACTAGTAGAACAACTCCATTTACCTTTGCCCTTCTGACTAGCCTAGAAAGCTTGATCTACAACACGCATAATGGACCTGTTGTGCTTAATTGATCTTCCTACAACAAAATAGAGACTAACTCCTCAAATGTAAAGGCATTTGGATTGCCTTTCATCATCAAACAAAGAGTAGAAGAAAAATTCTGATATGAATCACGAAGACCATTCAGAACAGTCTGCACAAGTGAACTATTAGGCAAGACTTCATCAGCAAAAATTAACTATTCCTTCAAATCTATGATCTTTATTAGAAAATTGTCCATAGAATCACCTTCATTCATATGATTACTCTCCAATTGTTTCTTGAGATAAACAACATGAGCCTCATTCCTAGCTTGGTACAATGTGGTAAGTGTATCCCAAGCATCCTTAGCTTCTCTACAAGAGTGAATGTGAGAAATAATGATACGTTTGACAAACAAGGCTATCAATGCATATGCCTGATAATCTCTACCATCTCAACAAACTTGCTCTAAAGTATGTGTAGTAGAAACTACAACACAAATAAGAACATGATGAATATTATCATCTTTAACACTGTTTGCATCAGTTTTAGTACCAATATTTGCAAGTGTAATAGGATGTTTTTCAACACCCTGCACAATATTCCATAGTCCTTTTGTGACAAATACATGATGCACCATATAATCCCATAATGGCTAATTCATATCATCCAACTTATCCTCAACACACAATATAGGAAATACATCACTGCTTTTATCAATGGCCACTGACTAAAATACCTTGATGTAGAAAAATGACTGTATCTGAAAAAGTTGAGCAGAACTACCCTTAAAAGTTTCGTTAAACTTGTACTAGACTTCAAGATGCTTATACTGGCGAATCAAAACCTATATATATCTTTGGCACAAAAAGACAAAATAGCCTACAGAAGCACTACCATAGTGCATTCGGAGGCTAAAACAAGCTCAGATCGTGATTTCGGCACCACAAAGCCAAGATCTTTTGATCTCCTAATCACCTTGAGTATGCACTCCAAATTTCATGCAATTCTGAGACTACAACCGGAGGGGCAACGATGATGCCCTAGATGAAGCGACAACCCGCTCTGATACCAATTGTTGAAGTTGGACGTTTGCAAAAGCACGTGAACAACACAATGAAGAAGAAGAAGCTCGGAGCACAACACACAATACAGAATGTATTACCACGAGAATGTACAAAGGTAAGTAAACCATTAGGGTAATAGGCATATATAGAAGCCTGGGAAAAAAACTCCTAAAGGGGGAAAAAGTGCCTCGATAGTCTCAGAGTGTTCACACACCACTACCTAAATATATCAACATAAGGAAGAATAATAATCTAGTAGAAAAACACAACACTAACTAAATTACCTAGTGAATGTACAAAGATAATTGAAGCACTATAGCTATAGGCATGTATACAAGCTAAGGGAAAAAAGCCTCTTGAAGATAGGCAAAGATGCCCCGACGGTCTTAAGTGTGTTCACACACATCACTAATAAAATAAGTCAATAGATGGTAGGTAGAGCTGTTTAATGCATGAAACTCTTTTGTAATAACTCAAAAGGATGAATTACGCATATGTATACATTAGAAATTCATTTGTGAAAACAACATAAAACAATACTATGTATAAAAGTATGTAGACATGAATGTGAGTTTATGGAGCTTGGCTAAAGGATTAGTTCATGATTATCTCCTTCCTTTTCTTTAGGGCTCACAACAAGGCATGTATGTGTTTATGAATGTATGTGCTTATGTGTGTATGTATGTACTATTGTATGTAGCATGTATGTATTTCTTTATGTATCTATGTATGCATGCATGTATACATGCATCTATGTATGTATACTTATGTGTATACATAAGTATGTGTAATCTAGTAATAATTCATCTTGAAAAAAAAATCCTCTTTAGAATTCGTCCTTATGCCACACCATCTTCAGGTGGGGGACTATAATCCAGCAACAATTCATCTTGATTGAAAAAACAATCATCTTTGTCAATTTATCCTGTAGAATTTGTCCTTGCGCCATTTTTTATCATTGAGAATTCATCTGCAGGAGATTCCCCCTCATTTCTTTTTAAGAAAATTAGTCTTTCAAAATTAGTCCTTCAAAATTAGTCTTTCAAAATTAACCCTTCAAAATTAGTCCTCCAAAATTATTCTTTCAAAATGAGTCCTTCAAAACTAGACTTGCAAAATTAGTTCTTCAAAATTAGTCTTTAAAAATTAGTCTTTCAAAATTAGTCCTTCAAAACTAGTCTTCGAAAATTCATCCGTTAAAATTAGTTCTTCAAACTTAGTCTTTCAAAATTACTCCTTCAAAACTAGTCTTTCAAAATTAGTCTTTCAAAATTCATCCTTCAAAGTTATTCTTACAAAATTCATCCTTCAAACTTATTCCTTCAAAATTAGTCTTCAAAAATTATTCTAGGAGAAGAGAGATAGAAGAACTTGGCTTAAGAAAAAAAAATATCCCAATGCTTCAAGTGTGTGGATTCAAAGTTTTAGAATTCATCTCACCTTGTGGAGTTTCAAAAATTCTTCTGTAACATCACATTTTGATTTAGAGTCAAGTTGGCCATTTGATTTATGGAGATATTGAACGTTCTAAATGAAGAGTTGATTTATGATAAAGAAGAGCCTCACATTCAAGGTCACATTTTGAAGTCTTGAGGCAGTTTTTAGTCACTTGGGTGTCAGTACCAAAATTAGACATCTCCAAAATTATCCCACTCTCCCACTACTTTTGTTAGTCTAGAGTGAGGTGCATGTAGTGAGCAATGATGATTTAGTAAATGATTGGATTTAGTGGAGCCCACTCTCTTGGCCTAGAGATCTATATAAGAAGGATTTTTTCTCTTTTTTTGCGGGGTCGGCATATATACATATATGCATACACGAGAATAGAGAGATAGGAGATATATCAGATATGTGAGAATGAAGAAGCAACCAACAGAGATATATGAGAGTGAAGGATCCATCCAAAAGGATATATAGAGATTTATGAAGTTGAGGGGTACACACACTGTCTTCTCTCTGTGACTCTAGCTTCTGTCAATCTGGGTCTTTTTGTGTTATTAAGGTAATGAGAGTGAGTTCTCGTGAGGCTACTCCTTGGTTACTCTTTGCTGACTAGTGCACCTTTGCCACTATGGAAGAGGCCTCTCTGTGGAGAATATATAGAGTGAGGGCTTCAGTGTTGTGGACAGTCAGCATGGTAGTGAGATTGGGTATATTAGGATAGCTCTCTTGTAAGCTAAAGTGTGTAGCATTTGTGCAAAAGACTCACATTATTGTATACTTCTCTGTGTTCAATAGTCAATGTTCATTCATGGAGAGATAAGACCTTTTTAGTGTTATCAAGTATAACTCTTGGCATACTAGCACAATTTTCAAGCTTAATCTTATTGGTTGGTTTCATTGTCTTTGTAACTCTCTGTCTATTTCTCAGTTTATCTTCTCATGTGGTAATTCACACAATCATGTTACAAGATATACTTCCCTAAGGAGAACCCCCCTTGAGTAGAAGAAGTACTCAAAACATAGACCTCGTTACCCCCTCTAAAACTTGGGATGCCCAATGGGACCCTTACATTTCTCTATCAAGCCTTTAGCATAGTAGATACTTGTTTCTTCATTACTCTTTCTTTTCACTTCTATCCAATGTGTACATGACCCACACCTGAGAAGACAAGTAGCCTCTTCATGTTTAGAGGAGCCTTAAGAAACTATTTTTACCTTCAACTAGTCAACCTAGATCTCCTCTACCCTCTTTCAATTTTTCTATTGAGTTGGCTGCAACACCACCCTCAAAGGAAAAGCTCAGGAGGACACTAGATTTCTCCTCAGACACTTTGGAAGAAGCACCCATGCCAATAGAGGATCTGTCTCATTTACTCTCTAGGTTGAATATCAAATTCCCTACTTTTAAGGGATTGGTTTATGAGGATGCAGATGATCACGTGAGGAGATTCATCTCCTTATGTCGAGGATTAGGTCTACAAAACCGAGAGGATGCAATGCTAGTACTCTTCCCATCTACATTGGAAGGCCTTGAAGACAAATGGTATAGTCAATATGCAAACGACCACTTCACTACATGGGAGGCATTGAAGGTGGCATTCTGACAGACATTCCAACCAAGAGACTCCTCCAAAAGAGTTTTTGATGAGCTAAGAACCCAAAGATGAGATCAAGTGAATCCTTTCACGAACTCCACACTAGGTCAAAAGCACTTGTTTCACGTCTACCACATGTTCTAGGAAATTGCTTGGTAAAACATGGATAGAGGAAGCTATATCAGGTCATCTCAGTAGAAGCTTTGCCAATCTCTTAGATTGGATGCAACACTTGATGATGTTTTTGTAGTTGCATCTTGCATTGAGGAAGCTAGGCTAAAGTGTGAAGGGGAGGCCCAACCAAATTATGCATCAGACTTAGATTTTATCCAGCAACTCACAAAGGAGTTGGAAGCCTTAAGAATGCAGCAAAGTCAACAAGAAGGAAAGGTCACGCTGCCATCACCGTGCTACAATTTTGATGAAGTATCGCAACTTCGTCATGAGTAAGAATATTTGCGGACCACACAGGACATACAAAGGCACGTTTGGTATACAACATGTAGCAGCAGTGGACATTCCAATGTTAATTTTCCTAACAAGGTCAGGTATCAATTGAGTGGAAAGGATGGTCATGAAGCAAGAGACCGCTTCTACCTCAAAGGAGCACAACAATGAGGTAACCCTTCGGTTCTTGATTTGTATTATGCTAGTACTTCAAATCCTCCTATTAGAGAAGAGAATCATCCAACTCGGCCTAGATATAATAGGCCATTGATGTGTTATCATTATGATGAGTATGAGCATATGTAGAACAGGTGCTCCTTACCAAAAGGTCTAGCTCCCTATGAGCATTTTCCAAATGCTAAGGATCATTATACCAGAGATTGCCTAAGAAACCACCCTACTCCAATTCACATGATCGCAGTCTCCCCACAAGAAGAAGGTATGAGAACTTAGTTTTATGCCGTTTCATTTTCTTCAGTACCCATGATGACTAGATCGAGGCAAGAAGAAGCAACTTGCAAAGAGGAACAACAGGGACTCAAAGATAGAGGTGAGGAAAAGAAGGCTGGTTGGAAGGTCCAACCAAACATTGAAGGGGCTTATGAGAGGGTGACTACTTTGCTAAAAGACCAACTAGCAAGTTCTCACAAAGACACACAAGAGGTGAACGTTGAGGAAATCTTGAAAGGTATTCATTATGAGGTAAGTCTGTACCAACTCATAAAAATGGATTCAAAGGTAAGAAGTGACTTTTTGAAGATTATACATTCTACCTACTTGATCCCACCCCCTAGCATAGATGGTTTCACGGTTGACTTTCCCCCTACACCCTTGGCATACTATCAAAGCTCAAGGTTATCTGTTTTTATAAGATATGAAGCTCTTATAGGTGTTATTATAGATGGAGGTTGTGGCATTATTTTGATTCCAGATTTCACAATCAAGAAACTAAAATTGAACCCCATAAAGGCGACACCCTTCATAGTTACATTAGTAGATCAACACTAGGTTGCACCACTCGGCATTGTTGAAAAGGTACTTATGATAGTGCAAGGTTGTCACTATGTTGTGGACTATGTCATTATTGCATTACTGTAGGAGACTTCTTACCCTCTACTTTTGGGAAGGCCTTGGCTAAGGCAAGCAAAAGCTCTACAAGATTGGGGAAATAACAAGTTGTCGATTTCATCAAACACTAACCACCAGCTACACATACATCTAGAAGAAGGATCCCGCATTGGAAAAGCTACTGGTTATAGAGTACACACTCAAGTAATGCCTTCTGTACTGCAAGAAGAAGATAATCTATTAGATTGGATGATGGGTGGTGCAGATTTTTGCACTGTTCAGATTACAGAAATAAATGAAGAATTTGCGAATGAAGCCCGAGGAAGGAAAAAAGAGTCAAAAAATGAAAATTTAAGGTCAAATACTACCAAAGGAGAAAAAATAATCTTTGGAGGGAAAAAGAAGCCAAAGCAAACAAAGAGCCTTCGGGAACCAAAAGTGTTCATTATTCACAAAATGGTCTTGGTGGTCAAAACTTAGCAACAAATGAGCAAAAAGTAGCAAGAAAGGAGTTAATACCTCTCGAGGGCCCAAATACTCAAATTGCACCATCGAAGCAAATTGGTCCATTGGAGGAAAATAGGCCAATTTTGTGAGCATTCACCACGACAGAGTTCTGCAAAAGGGTGGAAGAGCCTATAAATGCCAAAATTGAAGAAGCCTCTAAGGAGGCTAATTTTGAGTCTCAAGGGCCTAATTTTGAGCTTGAGTGTAGAGAAGACTGTCTATTTTGAGAAATTCCTCAAGGATGGATCAAGCAACATATTATGGAACATAAGGTGAATTCCACCCTTGCATACAATACCGATGCTTTTTCAAGTGAGGCCATTCTTGAAGTGCTCGTTCAAGAAGTAAACCTTCGGGATGAAGAGAATCCTCAAATAGTCCACTTAGCCTCAACTGCTCTCTTTTTCTCCTATAAAAATGCCTTTGCATGGTCTTATGAAGACCTAACAAGGATTCTAGAGGAGATTGGATTACATCAAATACTCTTAGTTGAGGGCGCATCACCTGCAAGAAGTAGGCCTCATCGACTCAATCCAAAATATGCAGAGGCTATGAAGCCAGAAATAACAAAACCAGAGGAGGCAGGTATTATTGTTCAAGTAGAATATTCAGGGTGGATTTCATCTATACCCAAGAAAAATAGTGGCAAAATAATAGTGTGCATTGATTTTTGTGCTTTAAATAAGGTAACTATTCAAGATGGATTTCCTCAACTTTTCACAGAATAGGTATTAGAAGAAGTATCCAGTCACACTTTGTACAATTTTCTTGATGGTTTCAGTGGGTACAACCAAATACTAATTCATCTCGATGATAGAGACAAAACGGCATTTGTCACTCCATGGGGCACCTATGTGTATACATGCATGGCTTTTGGGCTAAAAAATGCACTTGATTCCTTTAATAGAACAATGTATCTGATATTGGGAAAATGGTTGACAACTTTTCTATGCATTTTTATGGATGATGTTTGAGTGTTCTCAAGCACAGATAGAATAGCAATAGTCCAAGATTTTCATGATCACTTGGTTAATTTGAAGGAAATCTTTGATTAGTGTCTCAAAACAAGTTTGAAGTTGAATCCTACTAAATGTCATCTTTTGGTCACTAAAGGCACTCTCCTTGGTCACATAGTGTCTATAAAAGGGATAACTATAGATCCAGCAAAGGTCACTACTATCCTTTTCATGCCCATTCCACAGACTCCTAAGGAAGTGCAAAGCTTTTTAGGCCATGCAGGGTACCACAAGAGATTTATACGAATGTATTAAGAAATACCTAAGCCTCTGTCATTGCTTACTAGTAAGAAGATTCCTTTCTCATGTAGTCATGAAGCTGAAAAGGCATTTTGTGAACTAAAATTGAGGCTATGTACTACTCCAGTCTTAGTTGTTCCTAATTGGTCATTAGTGTTTCATGTACATACAGATGCTAGTCTTCATGCAGTAGGAGCAGTTTTGGCTCAACCCTTGAGCCTAAGATGGATCAACCTATAGCTTATGCTAGCAGACTACCTACCCAAGCTTAAGGAAAATACAGTACTACGAAAAGGGAAGGATTGGCTATTGTTTTCACACTCCAAAAGTTTTTGCACTACCTTCTAGGTGTGCATTTCATTGTCATATCTGATCATCAACCCCTGAAATATTTATTAATAATCCTACAACAGCTAGAAGGACTTGGCGGTGGCTACTAGTGTTTCAAGAGTATGACTTTGAGATTCATATTAGGCCAAGAAAAGAACAGTACATGGCGGACTAGGTGTCAAGGACTACTATGACTGAAAAGGCAATAGGCGTTAATGATGAACTTGTGGATAGTATTCTCTTCATGGTAGAGACTCAACTTGAGTGGTATGCTGAAATTCTGCATTTTCTCACTTCTATAAAATTAATTAAGAGCATAACACCACTAGAGAAGAGGAGATTCCTCTTGAAAGCCAAATCATATTTGCTTATAAATGGCCACTTGCACAAATAATTGTTAGGATGATACCTTGAGAAAATGTGTTTTTCTACAAGAGGTATATTTTCTGCTTGAAGTGGCACAAGCATTTTCCAAAGATTAGCTGTTGAGAAAGAGATATAACAGAATTTGGATATAAATGATGAAGTACAAGGAATACAGAAGTTTTTTTTTCTGCAACGTTTTTCTCTGAACAATGAATCAAAGGATCCAAAAAGAATCAACAGGATCAGAAAAGAAACAATATGTTACTTCCACATAGCGGATAGCGTTATGAAATCTATTACAACATTGACTTTGTGCTGTTAACGGAGTAGCATAATGAAATCGTTATAGTTATGAAATCGCCGAGTATGAAGTCGTCATAAGTGATGAAATCGCAGAGTATGAAGTCGTTGCAACTAGTGGAGTGATGGGAACGGATAAAGTGATGGTGTCTGCATAGCTAGATCCGGTGATCGTGTGCAATGAACATGGTTTTTATCAGGACTTCTTCTTCGGGATCTTGACGACGAGCATCCCATCCACCTCGAATGCCCTCAACTTCGAGGCGAGAACATTTTGAGGAAGTAGAAATGTACGCCGAAATGCTCCTGTGGGACGTTCTTTAACGTGCCATTTCAAGTTACAATGCGTCTCCGGAGGAAACTGCCCACTAATCTCAAGAGTAACGCCGTCGATGATCTCCAGTTTTACATCTTTTCCTGTGATTCCTGCGAGAAAAACGCGCTTGAGTTCAAAGAGGGATTTAAGAAAGTCGACGCTCACGAAATATGCGCCTGCAAATGAAGATCGCCGACCATGAATCATGTGTAATGATTTAGCCTGCGCTTGCAGTTTTGGAGGAAGGATACCCAAAGCCAGAGAGGTATAAGCGCAGAGAGAGAGATGTCTCCCTTACCAGGAAGGTCGATTATGAAACTGTGAGAATCGTCATCCTCAAGCCAATCAGCGCGTATATTGCAAGATCGATATGATGATAATTCCTTCGTGACGCGCGACATCTCTCTCTCTTTCTCTCTCTGAATGCTCTGAGTTATCATCGAGGCTTCTTATAATCTCTCTCTCTCTACGATGTACTCGAAAGCTCTATTGCTTTTGAGACTTGTAAGTCGCACTCAAAGGTCAGTTTCTTTTCATAGAATTTAGTACAGAGTTGTGAAGGATGGGATAAATTTCTCGCTTTACTCAGGTAGCGATAGTAGAAAGGCAGTATTCGCTATCGTTTATGAACTGGAACTCCCTATTCGAAGCTCGCATATTTCAAATCTCTTAACAAATCTTTGAACCTCCTACAGAGTTGCGAAATCCTTTTTTAGGTAGAGAACTACATATTTGAGTTAGATGTGATGTGTGTGTGACACAGAGAGAGAGATATCAGACTTTGTGCTGCTTTCGCTGTACCACGAAGAAACAACAGCATCCTGGTAGGAGTGCGGCGCTTCGGCAACCTCTGGGGGCAGCTAAGCCAACGTCTCTATTGCGGAAGTACTTTGCGCTGAATTCTTCTTCACGACTCCTCACCGTAATGTAAGCTGAGCCATTTTACGTCCCAAGTACTCGAGATGTGGCAATGGACCTAAATACCTTGCAATGCGCATGAGACGACCAATAGACCAACTACATAGCTCTTCTCTGCTTTCGACAACCAACAGACCGACTTTGAGTTGGAAACAATTATTCTGCTCGATATACACGGCTTTCCACAACGGCTTTTCTAACTGGCGAGCAAGCTGCAACCATTGATGACTTTGTACTCTCTGCATGTGGACGATATTCAGCCGGACTACGCTAGCGATTGCGCAGAGAGGTCTGCAAAAGCAGTTTACGAGCCCGTTTGTGGAGGCAGGCATGCGCATCTTTCGCCTCTGAAAATCGCTTACAATGAACATTGAAGCGAATCGCTTACAATGAAGTAACAATGAAGCGAAATCGCTTACAAGTGAAATCGTTTGTGGAGTAACAATGAAGCGAAATCGCTTACAAATGAAATCGTTTGTGGAGTAACAATGAAGCGAAATCGCTTGTACTCACATCGACGATTGGAAGAATGAAGGATGCCCGAGAATGACAGAGATGGGAGAGATATATAGAGAGCACAGGACCTGCCATGGGATATGATTGTGTAAATAATGTTTTTGCATATATATATATATATATATATATATATATATATATATATATATATATATAATATATGCGATTCATATATCATGACTGCCATGGGACATGATTGATTATACAAATATCAAATCAAACATAAACTCAAATCGGAAAACTCCTGATTGCAAATACATTCCTCTAGCGCCGCTCTCTCTCTCTCTCTCAATCTCTCTCTCTCTCTCTCTCTCTCTCTCTCTCTCTCTCTCTCTCTCTCTCTCTCATCCTTCGCCATCCCCTCCTACTCCCACCCGCTATCCCCGCTGCCAGCCCCCCGCCCTCAGCACCCTCTCTCCCTCCCACTGTAGCCCCCCACCTATGGCGCCCCTCTCTCACTCCTCCGCAGCCCCCACCTGCAGCACCCCCACTCTCCCTCCCACCCGCAGCACCCCCCACTCGGGTACAGTCAATATGCAGATGGCCATTTTGCTACATGGGAGGTTTTGAAGACGGAGTTCTCACAGACATTTCGACCAAGTGCCTCCTCGGAAAGAGCTCTAGATCAGCTAGAGAACCTACGGCTAAGATCAGGTGAATCCTTCCATGAACTTCACACTTGGGCAAAAGCACTTATTGCACGTCTTCCACATGCTCTAGGTGATTTCTTGGTTAAAAAATGGATAGAAAAAGCTTTGCCCAGGTCATCTCAGTAGAAGCTATGTGAATTTCTTAGATTGGATGCAACCCTTAACGATTTTGTTGCAGCGGCATCATGCATTGACGAAGCTAGGCAACATTTTGAAGGGGAAACACAACCAAATTATGCAGCAGAAGTAGACCCTATTGGGCAACTAAGGATAGAACTGGAGGCATTGAGAATGCAACAAAATCACCAAGAAGAGAAGGTCTTGCCACCACTGTGTCGCACTGATGATGAAGTAGCCCAACTTCGTCGTGAATTAGAAGATTTGCAGACCACTCAGGATATAAGAAGGTAGATTTGGTGTACAATATGTAACAACAGTGGACATTCCAATGCTAATTGTCCTAATAGGGTAAGTTGTCAATTTTGTGGAAAGGATGGCCATGAAGCTAGAGACTATGACTACCTCAAGGGTACACAACAACGAGGTAACCCTCAAGCTCTGGATTCATATTATGCTAGTACTTCAAATGCACCTAATAGAGAGGAGAATTGTACAACGAAGCCTAGATATAATAGGCCATTGATGTGTTATCGCTGTGGTGAGTACAACCATATGCAAAATAGGTGCTCCCGTCTAGAAGATGCACCCCCTTGTCAGCATTGTCAAGAGGCCAAAGATCACTATACCAAAGATTGCCCAAGAAGTGGCCCCGCTCCAATTCACATGATTGCAGTCTCTCTCTCTCTCTCTCTATCTCTCTCTCTCTCTCTCTCTCTCTCTCTCTCTCTCTCTCTCTCTCTCTCTCTCTCTCTCTCTCTCTCTCTCTCTCTCCCCCCCGCATCCCCCCCATCCCCCCCATCCCCTCCTACTCTCACCCGCTATCCCCGCTGCCACCCCCCGCCCTCAGTGCCCTCTCTCCCTCCCATTGTAGCCTCCCCACCTACATCGCCCCTCTCTCACTCCCCCGCAACCCCCACCTGCAGTAACCCCCACTCTCCCTCCCACCCACAGCACCCCCCACTCCTGATTTCCCCTCCTACTCCCGCCCTCTATCCCCGCAACCCCCACCACCCACAACCCACTCTAGCCCTCCCACCCACAACGCCCCTCTCTCCCCCACCTATAGCCCCCCGCAACCCCCCATGCCTCCCTCACTAAGCCCTCCCCCACCACCTCCCGCAGCCCACCCTCCACCCACCCCTCTTACCCATGGCCCCACCTTCCCCTCCCACCACCTCCGACAACCACCCCCCCCTGCACCCCTCATACTTTTCCCCTCAGCCCCCACAGCCACCCCCCACCACCTTCTCCCCATCCTCTACTCCACCACCTCCACCACCTCCACCACCATCTCCACCTCCCACTCCACCTTCACCTCCACCTCCTCCATATCCTCCCCTCCACCTCCGCCTCCTCCATCCCGCCACCCCCTCATACTTCTCCCCTCAACCCCCACAGCCAACCCCCCCCCCCACCACCTTCTCCCCCTCCTCCATCTCCACCACCTCCACCACCATCACCACCATCTCCCTCCCCCTCCACCTCCGTCTCCTCCATCTCCTCCTCCACCATCTCCTCCTCCTCCATCCCCTCCACCTCCGCCTCCTCCATCCCCTCATATTTCCCCCCGCAGCCCCCACAGCCACCTCCACTACCTTCTCCCGCTCCTCCATCTCCACCACCTCCACCACCATCTCCACCTCCCCCTCCACCTCTGTATCCTCCATCTCCTCCTCCACCATCCCCTCCTCCATCCCCTCCACCTCCGCCTCCTCCATCCCCTCATATTTCCCCCCTCAGCCCCCACAGCCACCTCCACCACCTTCTCCCCCTCCACCTCCGTCTCCTCCATCCCCTCATATTTCCCCCCTCAGCCCCCACAAGCACCTCCACTACTTTCTCCCCCTCCTCCATCTCCACCAACTCCACCACCATCTCCACCTCCCACTCCACCTCCGCCTCCTCCATCTCCTCCCGTCCACCTCCGCCTCCTCCATCCTGCAATCCCTTTATACTTCTCCCCTTAACCCCCACAGCCAACCCCCCCACCACCTTCTCCCCCTCCTCCATCTCCACCACCTCCACTATCATCTCCCCCTCCCCCTCCACCTCCGTCTCCTCCATCTCCTCCTCCACTATCCCCTCCTCCTCCATCCCCTCCACCTCCGCCTCCTCCACCCCCTCATATTTCCCCCCTCAGCCCCCATAGCCACCTCCACCACCTTCTCCCCCTCCCCCTCCACCTCTGTCTCCTCCATCCCCTCATATTTCCCCCCTCAGCCCCCACAACCACCACTACCTTCTCCCCCTCCTCCATCTCCACCACCTCCACCGCCATCTCCCCCTCCACCTCCACCTTCTCAATCTCCTCCTCCTCCATCCCCTCCGCCTCCTCCACCCTCATATTTCCCATGCTTTTTGAAGTTCAGTATGTAGAGGATGACTCTCCCAAGAGAATTCATTTGGCTCCTCAAGTGTTTAAACCAAGTTTTGATTCAAGTCTACTATACAGATGACCAAAGACACAAGATGACCAAGGACATAAATTAGCTCTCTTGTCATGCCTTTCATATGATACATGCTTTGGCAAAAGTTCTTGATCTTCGGATGTTGTTATGTTGATGCTTATCTAGTATGTAGAAGATGACTCTTCCAATTAGGGAATTCATTGGGCTCTTTGATTGATGGAGTTAGAATCCACTCTCCGTCCCACAGTTCCTCCATTCCACTATCCCACCGTCCCTCCACCCGCACCACCCACCATCTCTCCCACTGAATATGTAAGGGTCAAAAGCTACTACAAGTATTATGTGAAGAATGTTCTTCTGAGGGTCATTCGAATATCATGGGCGGCACAAAGTGAGTATCTTAGCTTGCATGCAAAAGTGACAGTAAAAGTGTAACTGGTAAAAGTGAAAGTGGAGAAATGACTGTTGCCGCCAACCATTCATGAAGACTAACTATTTTTGAGGATCCAATTCAACACTAGTGGCATATTTGATCTACCCCTCCAATTTTGGGGCATGGTTAGTGGATGTGAGGAATCGGCAAGGCCTTCTTGGCTTATTGGAGCCTATAAAAGCAATGGACTAGTCCTCATTGGATATACACACAGATACAGAGACGTATAGAGCTTATTTTCGGCATCTGTTTTTGATCCTCTCTTTGCACTTTGTGGCTACAAGCCTACTGTAGGAAGTCACTCTGTGGTGAGGATACAGAGCGTGGGCTTCCCAGTGGAGGGATAATAGCACTTTAATGTAAAGAAGTGGCTTGGTTTTGTCATTCAGTTTGAGTCAGTGGTATTTCCGTGCTCTCCCATTAGAGCAAGTCTTCATACCTATGTACTGAATAGTGCAATTCTTCATCCAGTTGTGTTCATTTTATTGGACAAATCTCTTGTATTGATTCTACTTTGTTCGGGATTGACATGTTAGCATAGAGCATCAGCTTTTGGAGCATTTCCTTTGCCTAGGTTGTAATCATCTATTCCAACTAAGGAGCGGTTTAGTCTTCCACTATGGTCATTTGTCTTCTCCCTAAGTATTTACAATCTATGCAATTATTGTTATCTGCCTGCTCACAAAAGTGTTAAAGGGTATATTTCCCTAAGGAGAACCTCCCTTGAGTAGGCAAAGTACTAGAAGTGCATGGTGCATGCTCCTGCTAAAAGTAGATACCCCAGTACCTCCTCTACAATTCCTAAAATAAATTGATTCTAATTTTTTTTTTGATAGAGCTCTCGCAATGATGTGCCCCGTCCTTCTTCGTCTTTTTTATATACTTTTTAATTATTCCCTACAAATACAAAGTTTTGAAATGAATATGCTTCGATTTTTCATGGTTCTCTTATGGTAGACTTCTTTGTTGGTGTACTACTGTCAACATTGTCACAATAGTTCAACACATTTTGCTTTCTGACATAGACTTTCATATCTTCAAAAAACACTACAACATATGAGGGGAAAAGCGATGTTGCCTATACCGACGGTCACTCCCGACATCGGTATAAACATTGAAGAAGTCCACTTCAAGATACCGATAGTCAAGTGACCGTCGGTATGACCGTTTAAAATGGATCATTAGGATGTCTCGCGATCGCCGGTATGAGCATCCATATATGCATCGGTATGAGCACCGGTAATTTGCTGGAAAGTTTCGACACGCATACTGACGTCGATGCATATACTGAGGTGGTATTTTAAACATACTGGGAACCCGAGAGCAAAACTTAACATTTTTTGCGTGTTTGAGTACCGGTTGTCTTCTGTCGAACTTGTGCACACGAACCCAATTGGGACATGCATTGTCTTGTGCACACACACACACAGATCTCTCTCTACACACACACACAAACTCTCTCTCTCTCTCTCTCTATTTAGATCTCACATCTTGGTAAGTGGTGCGTGTACTCTTAGCCTTTGTCTTTCTCTATGCTTTAGGTCTTATAATTTCTCTTCTCTTTGATTTTGCAGAAGTTCTTTGGCATCGATTCTTTGGAATTGGACGATAGATGACATACATTATGCTTTGAAGACAATGATCCAAAAGAGGGACATACCTACAAGTGATTGTTTATTCTCTATTGATAGAGAGAGAAAGAGAGAGATAGAGAGATGAGAGAGAGAGAGATGGAGACAAAAAGAGGAAGAGAGAGAGAGACAGAGAGAGAAGAGAGAGAGAGATAGAGAGAGAGAGAGAGAAAGAAAGAGAGAGAAAGAGATAGAAAGAGAGAGAGAGAGATGAGAGAGAAAGAGAGATAGAGAGATAAAGAGAGACAGAGAGTGAGAGATAAAGAGAGATGAAAGAGAAGAAGATAGAGATAGGAAGATAGAGCATACATACACGCACACATACACACACATGCATACATACACACACATGCATACATACACACATATACACACATGCATGCTTACATACACACACATATACACATATGCATGCATACACACACATATAAATATACACACATGCATACATACACATATGCATACATACACATACACACACATGCATACACACATACATACACACACACATACACACATACATACACACACATATACATACACACATATACACACATGCATGCATACATACACACACGTACACATATACACACATGCATGCATACATACACACATATACACATATACACACATGCATACATACACACACAAATGTACACACATGCATACATACACACACATATGTACACACATGCATACATACACACATATACACACATGCATGCATACATGCATACATACACACACATAGACACACATGCATGCATACACACATGCACACACACACATACATACACACACATGAATGCATACACACACATGCATACATACACACACATACACATATACTCACACATGCATACATAGAAACACATACACATATACACACATGCATACATTAACACACACACATACATACACACATGCACACATATAAACACACATAAGCTAGTGTTTTAATTAAATATATATAATTAAATATATTAAATTTTGATTTTAAAGTTTGTTTTTACATCAAATATATAAAAATAGGATTAGGATTTTTAGGCTATTTACACATACATACACATATACACATATATATACACATACACATATATATACACATGCATACACATACACACATGTTTTAGGTCTAGGTCTCTTCGATTAGAGTTTTCGGGTTTTTACACATGCATAACATATATACACACATACACATACACATATAATACATATATACATGTATATACACATGCATACACAAATATACATATTTTAGGTCTAGATCTTTAAGATTAGGGTTTTAGGGTTTAGGCATACATATAATTCAATTACATTTATATTAAGAGAAAATATAGAAAAAATAAGAAAAAAACTAAATATCTAAATAAATATATATATAAAATAGGATAATTATATAGATAAATAAATATGACAACAACTAGTGTTTTAAATAAATAAATTAAATATATATAATTAAATATATAAAAATAGGTTTAATTTTAAGGATTTTAATGAAAGTAAATATATATACACATACACATACACACATATACTTATACACATATCTATATACACATATATATACACATACACATAAATATACACATGCATACACACATATACATGTTTTAGGTCTAGGTTTTTCTGATTAGGGTTTTAGGATTTCAACACCTGCATAACATATATACACACATACACATACACATATAATACATATATACATGTATATACACATGCATACAAGAATATACATATTTTAGGTCTAGATCTTTAAGATTAGGGTTTTAGTGTTTAGGCATACATATAACTCATTTAAACTTATACAAAGAGAAAATATAGAAAAAAAATTAAGGAAAAAATCTGAATATATAAATAAATATATAAATAAAATAGGATAATTATATAGATAAATAAATATAAAAAGAACTAGTGTTTTAAATAAATTAATTAAATATAAAAAATAGGATTAATTACAAAAAAAATCTGAGTATATATATATATATATATAAATATAATAGGATAATTATATAGATAAATAAATATGAAAAAAACTAGTGTTTTAAATAAATTAATTAAATATATATAGTTTAATATATAAAAATGAGTCTAATTTTAAGGATTTTAATCAGAGTAAATATATATACACATACACATACACACATATGCTTATACACATTTCCATATACACATATATATACACATACACATATAGATACACATGCATACACATATATACATGTTTTAGGTCTAGGCTTTTCTGATTAGGGTTTTTAGGATTTTAACACCTGCATAACATATATACACACATACACATACACATATAATACATATATACATGTATATACACATGCATATAGAAATATACATATTTTAGGTCTAGATCGTTAAGATTAGGGTTTTAGGGTTTAGGCTTACATATAACTCAATTAAATTTATATAAAGAGAAAATATAGAAAAAAGTTAAGGAAAAAATCTGAATATATAAATAAATATATATATAAAATAGGACAATTATATAGATAAATAAATATAAAAAGAATTAGTGTTTTAAATAAGTTAATTAAAATATATAATTAAATATAAAAAATTGGATTAATTATGAAAAAATATGAATATATAAATAAATATATATATATAAAATAGGATAATTATATAGATAAATAAATAGGAACACAAATAGTGTTTTAAATAAATAAATTAAATATATATAATTAAATATATAAAAATAGGTTTAATTTTAAGGATTTTAATGAGAGTAAATATATATACACATACACATACACACATATACCTATACACATATTTATATACACATACATATATATATACACATGCATACACATATATACATGTTTTAGGTCTAGGTTTTTTTTATTAGGGTTTTAGGATTTTAACACCTGCATAACATATATACACACATACACATACACATATAATACATATATACATGTATATACACATGCATACAGAAATATACATATTTTAGGTCTAGATCTTGAATTTTAGGGTTTTCACGTTTAGGCATACATATAACTCATTTAGATTTATATAAAGAGAAAATATAGAAACAAATAAGGGAAAAATCTGAATATATAAATAAATATATATATAAAATAGGATAATTATATAGATAAATAAATATAAAAAGAACTAGTGTTTTAAATAATTTAATTAAATATATAAAAATAGGATTAATTAAGAAAAAAATCTGAATATATAAATAAATAAATATATAAAATAGGATAAGTATATCGATAAATAATATGAAAAGAACTAGTGTTTTAAATAAATAAATTAATTATATATAATTAAATATATAAAAATAGGATTTTAATTATATAGGCAATAGACATATATATAATAGATACATATAATACATATAACACATATAAACATATATAGGTATTTAGTATTAGGGTTTTAGGATTAGGGTCTTAGGTTTTTTCAGGTGTTTAAGTATTTGGGTTTTAGTATTTCAGGTTTAAGTCTTTAAGAGTATGATTTTTAGGTTTAATGAAAAAATCAAAGGTTCTAAAATGTCCATATTGTATCATATGGCTAGTTTGGATCCAGAAGAGAGAATGGCATGTCCTTGCACTCAGTGCAAGTATCAAATTTATCGAAAACGATGGATTTGTAGTGCACATGTTAGAGAGTATGGATCCTTTGATAAACGTCGACTAAAAAACCTATGCTACCATTTGCATGGTCCCCTAGGTGAGCAGATGGACCCAAACGACATTGCATCGGTAACCTCTCGTGGACAAAAGAGAACAAAAAAGGAGTTAGACGTACAAGAAAGTACTAATAGCATTACACAGAATGAACATATGGAAGAAATGCTCGAAGCATTTTATGAGATGGACAAAGATCATGATGGTGGAGAAGATGTCAAGAGTTTCATGGACACAACAGAATTTCCACGATCAGAAATCGATGAAGAATATGAAAACATGTGAAGACTAGCTTGTTTACCACTTTACAATGGAGCAAAGATATTTGTACTACGTGCTTCACTCGCGATGCTCAATCTGCAATCGATTTATGGATGGTCAGATAGTAGGGTCACTGAATTGTTCAGGTAAGTGGATTTGAAATAAACTTTCATTGTTGTATCAAAATAACTTTATTTACTAATATCGTTCTAATTGCGTATTGCAGACTTCTTAAAGATCAATTTTTGCCACAGGGGCAATGACATGCCTCCAACACGTGGAGATTCCAAAAAAACTTTTACAATCCATTGGAATGGATTATACTAATATTCATGCTTGTATGAATGATTGCATCCTCTTTTGGAATGAGTATGAGCATCTCCACGTATGTTCAAAGTGTGGAGCAAATAGATTTAGAGAAGACCTTGTAGGAAAAGCAATCCCCGCGAAGGTTCTTTGCCACTTTCCTATTATTCCACGAATTAAGACAATGTTTAGATGCAAATCTATAGCTGAGTTAATGTCATGGCATACAAAGAGAAGGTCTACAGATGGTGTAATGTGAGTGTCTGCTTACTCTGATGCTTGGAAGAACATATATAATAAGTAGCCAGAGTTTGCTAGTGAGCCTCGGTCCATACGTCTAGGCCTAGCTATGGATGGAGTAAATCCATTTGGTTTACGTAGCTCTTCATGGAGCACATGGCCTATATGTTTAGTCAATTATAACATCCCACAATGGTTGGCCACAAAGAAAGGTCATTTATTATTAGCTCTTATTGTACCAGGTAAGTATAAGGTAAAAAACATGTATGTATATCTTGCATCACTTGTGGAAGAACTGCACATTTTATGGGATGGGATTACCGTGCCACTCCTACGTTATCACTCCTACCGGCATCACTCCTGTGAGTGGTGCTACTCCCACCGCAGGTATGTCTCGTAGCTTTATGACTCCACCACGACCATGTTTTCAGCCATCCCCTACTGGCTCTAGTAGTAGACATGTGCATTCGACACCTCAGCGTGATCCAGGTTCTGGCCTGTCTCATAGGTCGAGGTCACGGTCTAGAGCAGGGGGTTCTAGGAGTGCATCTACAGGTAGGTCTGGAGGAGGTGGTTGTTGTGGAGGTAGTGCAATGGAGGTTGTGTCACCCGCTTCTACTCCTAGGACAAGTACCTCAGATGTACATACACCATGTGGAACACCACATACACATTGGGGTGCTCATGACCATGATGACTCCAAGGTGTATAGTATCTAAGATGGAGCTCCGATGATGGATGCGGCTGACAAACCAATGCGTGCACGTATACGACAGCTTTGCTCCATACAGTTTGGACACTTTATCATGTTGAAATGGAGTGAAAAAGATAAATATTGGAAGAATTATATCACACAGACGATTTATCAGGAGTTTCGACTAGCGGATGGATAGCCTCTTCTCAGTTCAAAGTGGATTCTTCACACCGCACGTGAAGTTATGTCCATCGATGATCCTAGGCTCGTGATGCTTTCAGAGCAGGCTTACCAAAGCCTATATGGTTAGATGATGAGGAGAGGGATATGATTCACGACGAGTAGTAGCAGACTCCTGACCAATATTGCCAGCAGCGAGATGCCGCACCCACACATTTAGATACAGTTGGATAGTCACATTTGGGCAGCAGCGGATATGACACGATGCGTCATGAGTTTGTAAGTACCATTTGATTTATTGAATTTGTTTGTGTTAAGCTTTGTTGGAGCATCAAGCTTACACTATTCTTGAGGTGGATTTGATCTACATCAAAGGCAACGACATCAGAAGAATATCCGTTGGAGAGTTCTTTTTTCTTATGCTCATTTATTGTATTTTATGAGAGATTTTTGATGGTTCATTTACCATTGTAAAATCCTTGAGCTTTACACATGTAAAGGTAGAAAGATAAAGCCCAAATCCAAAGAATTTGTGGTGGTTGAAGTTACATTCAATCAAGCAATCAATCACCTAAAAGTAGATCAAACTAGATCTTCACTTTTCCTAGATTGTAGGAAAGTGAATTGATTTCCTCCAACAACCATTCCCATCTTCATTTGAATTCAAACTTCACTTGTAGAAGTCGTGGAACACTCCTGGAGTGTATATAAAGACTTGAAATCACTTGTACATCACATGGAAGCAATATACATACACTTGTGACCATCATTGTCTTGCTCCTTCAATTCTCTACATCATCTTCTTCACCAACAGTAATCTTGTAGAGGCTGCTGCTCTCTCTCTAGCGCTTCCAACTCAGTGCAATTCATTGGAAATTTATTAGTGTCTAGTTTATGCCTATAAATTTTCATAGCATTTGGTTTAGTACATTGGCAGAAATCTTAGTTTGTCTATCTCGGGGTCAATCTCTATGTATTCCTGAAAAATAGGAAGTACCACCGGTGAATGTCTCATTCATTCCTATAGCATATTTTTCTTATTCCTTATACTTTTGTGCATTATATACACTCAACCCTATGTGTATCACTCCCATAAAAGGATTGTTTCTAATTGTAATCACGCTGGTTGCTATGGGCATTTGAAGTTCATTGTCTCTTCCATAGATAATAAGTTTTTTGAGCTATTCGACCCACGAACCTATCTGTTTTGTATTGACTCATTCTCCTTGATGCTCCAAAGCACATAGTGTGTATCTTTGCACTTATCACATGCTTATAAGGTCTATTTGAGTCTCCATAAGCTCAAGGGCTGGTCTTGTGTTGGTTGGCTAGACCAAACTTCGTCGCTTCAAAACGTGTTTTCTACCTTCTACAAACTTCTCCAAGTTCTTTCAAGCTTCTCATGTATGTTCCTCTAATGTTTTGTATATTTTTATCAAGAGTTGGCAATGGGTCCTCCAACACAAACGGAGGAGGCTTATGGATATCATCATGGATTGACTGCACTATTGGAGGACTTGGAGGGACACGGTGCGGTCGTTTCATGGGGCGTTTGCGATGAGGTGATGAATTTATAAACTTGGTTTTTACTTGTTCTTTGTAAATCTCATGTGCATTTATCTCATTTCATGAATATTCTTTGTTGGAGGACTACTGATATGGAACATTCTTTGCATGTGTATGGCAATGGCACACCAAAATTTTGTATTTGATCTTTATATGGCACTGCCTACCTTAGTGCCACATTTTGTGAAAGTGTCATATATGATAGTGGTTTGCCACACTCTTGTACATGCTTCATTTATGAAATATATAACTCTTCTTGTACATGGTTCATGGTTCATTTTTCATTCTAATTATCTCTTCTGTGTCCAATAATATTATGTTTTATGAAATCATGTTTCGGTTGACATTAGAGTACACATCACATGTACTTTGTTTTTTTTGGGCAGAGTGTATTGTCTTTTACTAAGCAACATCATGGTAATGTTGCTGTAGAAAAAGACAACACATTCTACCCAAAAAAAATTTTGTAGATATGGTCGTCCGTATAAGCGACGGTACTCCCAGTAATGCCATCGGAATATGCATTTGTACACCCAACGGGTGCCGATATACGTGATGGTACACCAAGCAATGTCGTCGGTATAACCGTCGGTATGGGCATCGCTAATATCGATGTTTATATCGACGCTCATACCGATGCTCATACCAATGCTTATACTGACACCTATACTGACACTTTAATATCGACGCGCATACTGACACCTACACCGACGTCCGGGGAAAAATATGTGCATTCATTTCTGTTGTGGAAGGACTCCATAGCCTTCACACAATTGAACTAAGACTAACTAGCAAGGGCACACACTAGGAAGAGAGATGTATTTCCACCCAACCAACCCGTCCAATATATAGCTCCAAGTCCAAGGGGGTAAGTCCCTCTCAAGGGGACATGTGTACCTTCCATCACATGGTTTCCAAGCTTAGGATATCACATGAAATCACATGGCTTCTAAAAGAAGACTCTCCAAGCTCTCACGTACAGACCAAGTGGCTAGGAGAAGCTTCCAATCAGGCCTAAGGTACTCAACCTTAGAGAATTAGCCCTAAGGTTCAAGACCCATCTAAAAGGGGTAAATAAACCATAAATCCTAAGGGCTTCACACCTAGAAAGCCAAGGGTTCTACCCCTTAGACCCATGTAATTATACAACATTCTCCCCCCCTTAAAAGCATTTCCGTCCTCGGAAATGAGTGGAGATATATACCTTGGGGTATTCCCCCGTGCTCCATGATCAATCTCAAGCATCATGGCTTTCATCTCTCTAAGTTTGCTTCTTAATTTGAAAGGGAAATTCTACCCCGACTGAATCCAAAAAGAGGAGAATCCATGTGTGGTCTTATTCCCTGCCCCAATCATTGAAAGTTCCATCTAGTTTGCATACGAAAAAGAACTGAGTCAAATGAAAAGTATGGAAAGAATGAAAAGGGTGGAAGAGAACATCCCTGCCTATTTCCTTTGTTTAAGCTATGTGTCATCTAGGTCTCCATAGCTCAAACATGTGAATTAGGTGGATACAAAGTGACTTCAACTAAATTACTACCTTGGTTCATTGCTTTGCATCACTTGTGCATGGACCTAGCTAAATAGATGAATGCTACTTAATGTCAGATTCATCTCTGAAGTTAGAATCCAACTTTTTCTAAAAGGAAGATGAATCTTATATAATCCTTGCCCAAATCAATCTCTTTTAGTGAAATGGGTGGATTTTCTTGTTTGCAATTTGCCTCCAATAAATCTAAATAGAGGGGAATTTTATTATATAATCCCTACCTAACCAATAGAATGGTAAAGGTGGATTACCTAGTTTTTACAAGAATATAACATCCTCTTTATCTTGAGAGAGAATTTGAATAGCTTACCAAAAGTGGATTCAATGTTCTTTTCAAAACTTTACGTAGTTTGGAGAACCCACTTTAAGGGACTATGATCCATAGGGATTAATCTAACTATTGTAGACTCCAATTGATTGAAAACTTATGACAGAATGAGTAATCTAAGAAAGAATAATTGACTTGCCAATCAAATCTCTATGTTGAAGTAGATGGTAATTCCATTTACTATAAAGTCCTTTATTTCTAGGACTTTAGAAAATGGTACTTAGGGTTTATTACAACCCTTGAGTTTTACCTTCTCTTCATGCCTTGCATTTTGCTTGGAAGAATAATGTAAAGCTTGAAATAGTTCTGTAGTTCTTTCAAACAAAGAACTTTTCTTGAACTAATGCTTCCATCTTCCAGAACTAAGATTTTATTATACTATATTTTCTCTTACTTAGAGCTTTGAGAAGATAATGCTCTAAGTTACCATGATTGTATCGTGGTTTCAAGAGAGAAAAATTTTCGTATTACTACCTTAAGTCTATGGCCTTGCTGATCAGACATGCCATGGGCTTTTATGGAATTTAAACTTCCATAAGAGGGATTTTTAGTTTTAAGGTAGTTCAAGAAGTTAGGATTATTTGGACTAAGCCAAACTTAAAGGAATTTAAATGGTTTATAGTAGCCAATTGGCCTTATCACCATTCTTCCTAGACACTAATAAAATCCAATCCTACTTAACTTCAAGAACTTAATCTCCCTCTCTACTCAAAAACCCATGTAATATATTCCAAATGCATAGTTTAGTGTATGCCAAAATATTTACACCTTTATTGGAAAAGGTGTTGCATGCATAAGGTTCGGAAGTTGAACCCCTCCTTAAAGCATGCAAAAGTTCCAATTCAAAACTTTGGATGGTGCAAAATTTCCATGAAACTTAGTATATGCGAGTTTCAACAATGCATTAGATGCATTCTTCCTAACCACAACCGTTTTAATGCACCCCCAATACTTCTTTTCAAAGCAATGAACTTGATGCATAGTGCAACTTATTTCCATGATTGATTGTCGATGTGACCACAAAAACTGGGCCACCTAAGTCTATGCATCCACTTCCAAGTCATGTCTATTATGATATGCACTGTATGTTCTTTAATTTGCAGAGAAAAGAAAAAGGTGCAAATATTTACCTGGAAATTAAGCTTCGTCCATCCCTTGGTTTAATTTGAGTGTTCCCATGGTGATGAAGTAGGCTTCGGCCATCCCATCTTGTCTATCATTGGATTCCTTCTTGGGCATTTTGATACTTAGTTGTGTGCCCATAAGTGTGGATTTACCTTTGTAATCATGCATTTATGCATGCATTTTAAGGGGTGAAATCTATATGCATAGTTAATGGATGTCATGCGCATGCCTCCATTATCCTTGGCAAAGGAACCTTTCAAAAAGAACCATGCCCTCATAACTATATGTACTAGCATGTAAAGCCAATCTTCATGCAAAAGAGATTTATGCATAAAATATCCACCTAGTCATGTATAAAATTTCACGGAATTTGTGAGAGAAGAAAATAACTAACCTTTTAACCCTGTTCTTTCCATGATCTTAGTGAAGAGTCTATCCTGCCTTTGAATTTTGTCCCATGGAACTTCGTTCCATAGTTTCTCTCACGCATTTCAAAATCTCTTACAATGGAGCTACACATTAGTGAGTTTATTCACATGTAAAAAAAATAGCTCATATGAGCAACATTATACCAAGTAAACCCATATGCAATATGTAAAATGACATTAAAAAATGTATTATGTTCTTGGATTTCTTATGCATCCATAAAAAATTGTCGAATAGGAGCTAGAGGTGTGCTCTTCATCTCGTCTCTCCCGCTTAGCTAGCCGTCATGCCTCGTAATAGTAACAAAAAGTGGCCGGAAGAAGAGGAACATTGGCGGAAAATTACACCTCTTCGTTCTCGACCATTTCTTGCTGCAGATGAAGAAAATACATGCTAGGAAACAAACGAGGCCTTGTTCGCAATCGATATTGGAGGATCCCATACTGAGAGAGGCAAACCATCCGAGATTCATGATGGTTGCAGTGTCCGTCGGCAAGACGAAGATCTTGAACGAAACTGCGTTACGGTGGAAACTAGACTGAGTGTTTCTACCCATCTGGATGATGAGGTGAGTTAGCAAAACGATCCTAGAATTGCATCAGTCTTCTATCACATACTAACTATAGAAGATGTGAGGAGTTGTCGACATGCATTCAAAACCCAATTATAATGTATGAAACACCTTCTCCTCTCTCCTCTACACGGGCGCACGACAAAAAGTCCTCCAGGATGGCACGAGCGCTAGTCCTCGATGAAGTCTTCTTCAGGGCCGATTTGAGACTAGAGGCGCATGCACGAATGTGAGGTCACCTGTAGAGCTTGGCTTCGTGGATAGGTGAGTGCCTCCCTTATGGGGAGGTTCCGAGTTCGAATCTCCTATCTCCTCTCAGGAGAGGGTTGCCTCTCATTTTGGTACTCTCCTTCTAAGCCAAAGCCATCATTGCCATGTCTGATTCGGCACGCATTTCAAGACTGCCACGGGCCAAATTTGAAAGAGAGCAAGACGGCTGCGAGCAAAATTGATGAGCAAGAAGCTATGAAAAGAGCTATGAACATACCAAAGGCGGCATGCATTTCAAGACCACCACGGGCCAAATTTGAAAGAGAGCAAGATGGCCACGAGCAAAATTGATGAGCAAGAATCTATGAAAAGAGTTATGAACACACCAAAGGCTCTGATACCACTGTTGTGGAAGGACTCCATAGCCTTCACACAATTGAACTAAGAAAAACTAGCAAGGCCACACACTAGGAAGAGAGATGTCTTTCCACCCAACCAACCCCTCCAATATATAGCTCCAAGTCCAAGGGGGTAAGTCCCTCTCAAGGGGACATGTGTACCTTCTATCACATGGTTTCCAAGCTTAGGATATCACATGAAATCACATGGCTTCTAAAAGAAGACTCTCCAAGCTCTCACACACAGACCACGTGGCTAGGAGAAGCTTCCAATCAAGCCTAAGTTACTCAACCTTAGAGAATTAGCCCTAAGGTTCAAGACCCATCTAAAAGGGGTAAATAAACCATAAATCCTAAGGGTTTTGTTGGAAAGATGGATGGATGCACCAAGAGACTAAGTAGGTACTGCTAAAACCTGCTTTGTACTAGCCCTCTTTTGCTTCAGACTTGATAAGTAGACCTCCTTAGCTTTCCGATGACATCATAAAATGCCCTATGTACTTTGGAAATGATGTGTGCAATGATTGAACCAAAACAGATAACTTTGAAACTCACAAACTCAAGAAAACCTTCTATTTATGCCTTGACACCTGCTAGGTATTTTGCTCAGTATGGCCTGCACAAGAGGAATTGGAAAACTTCCTTTTGGGGGTATCTAATTAACTTAGTAAGATAACTATTCCAAGTGAAATGATGTAAAAAGATAAACTATGTTAAGAGAAATCAATTTAGCAAGTTAAGTTATACCCCCTGATTTTTTAGGACTGTAGGAGATATTGACCAGTGATCAGCTCGATGCATATTTCTCTGCAATAGCTGAATAGAATCTCTTCAAACTTTGAGAGTATGTAGATAACTTCGCGCCGAATCCAACAAACTTTGAATCACTGAATTTGATAGCGAAATGACGGAGATATGCACTTCACAAGTTGACAGACTTTTGAGTAGTATGACAGAGAACTCAGAAATGAACAATGTGAATGTATGTAATAATGAACACCTGTATACAAATCCATTGGCATGAAAATCATTGCCTGATGGTATAGATGGGTGTGGGCTAGAGTGTAGGCCTCACACACATGCAGAAACACTGATGAGAAGCTCAGGAGTGATGAGTTATGTCCGCGACTTTTCCATGTACATTTTTATAAGGAATGAGTAAAAATTTGAATTCAAATTCAAACTTTTGGCTCCCTATGATCAAGCTCCTATATCCTAGGAGATATTCCTTCAATCAAAGAGCTACCTTTTCCACAAATCCTTTTGGTAGGTGATTACAAAAGATTCCAAGTCAATTTGACTTTTACAAAGAGATAAAGTGGTAATTAACCACTAGCAATGGTTCCTATGTTTCTTCACATATGTAGGGTCTTCAAGATATCTTTCAAGCCAAATGTGTAGGCTTGTGATTTACACCAATAGCTCCCCCTCAAGCCAAACATTTTGGCTTGGTCTTCATATTCAATCTTCATGTATATCTTGCAATCCAATCATTGCTTTGAACTTGCAAGGTTTGGTTCCATCCAAAGCTTTAGTCAACAAATCTGCACACTACATGTTGGTTGATACATAGGTTAGTTGAATGTATTTGCTTATCAACTTCTCTCTCACATAATGATAATGGACCTCTATATGTTTGGTCCTAGCATGATAGATAGGATTAGCTGCAAGGTGAAGTGAACTTGTATTATCTCCAAAGATAATTGGTGACCTAGTATATAATCCCAATTCTGTATACAAAAGCTTAATCCAAATAGCTTCTTGTGTGGCATTAGTCAATCCTCTATATTTTGCCTCTGTAGAAGACAAAGCAACAATAGGATGCTTCTTTGAAGACCATGAAATTGGTTTGTCACCTACAAAAGAAATGTATCCAGAGGTGCTCCTCCTATCATCCTTGCATCGTGCCCAATCTGCATCTGAATAAATTTTGATATCAATATCTAAAGTGTAAGGGAAATACAAACCATGGTTCTGTGTACCCTTGAGATACGTCAAGATTTTCTTGGCAAACTCTAAGTGAGGTATCCTTGGCTTGTGCATAAACTGACTTAGCACACTAACTCCATATGCAATATCTATCCTTGTTAAGGAAGCATAGTTCAAGCTACCCACCATACTTTGATAACCTGTAATGTCATTGACTTCATCACCTTCATGGGCACTTAGTTTTAGGTTTACCTCCATTGGAGTACTTGCTACTTTGGCATCCTGCAAGTGGAACTTATTTAACATATCCTGAATGTATTTTTTCTGAGTAATGTATATCCTTGAATTAGTGTAGACTAATTCAAGCCCAAGAAAATACTTCAATAGACCAAGATCATTGATCTTGAACTCCTTCATCATCTGGCTCTTAATTTGTCTGATTTCATTCACATCATTACCTCTAATTATAATGTCATCAACATAAACACAAAGGTATATTACCTCCGAATTACTTCTCTTGATGAATAGAGAAGTATCTGCCTTGCTCATAACAAATCCTTGGTCTTTGAGATATCTAGTTAACCTGTAATTCCATGACCTAGGTGCCTGCTTCAATCCATATAAAGCCTTTTTTAATTTGCAAACATATGTAACCTTCTTAGGGTCCTCATAGCCAGGAGGTTGTGACATATATACCTCCTCTAAGATCCATCCATTCAAGAAAGCATTCTTGACATCCAATTGGTACATATTCCAATTTTTTGATGCAGCCACACTTACCAACACTCTGATTGTTGGCATCTTGGCCATAGGAGAAAATGTCTCTTCATAGTCAATGCCTTGGGTTTGTGCAAAACCCTTGGCTACCAATCTGGCTTTGTACCTATTAATTGTGCCATCAGAATTTCTTTTAATTTTATAGATCCATCTGGATCCTATTACCTTCATGGAGTCCTTTTTGGGTACTAACTCCCATGTGTCACTCTCCTTAAGCGCTTCAATCTCCTCATCCATTGCTTCTTTCCATTCTGATTTGGTTATGGCTTCTTCATATGATCCTGGTTCTTCATTTGACAAATCTTTGGCAAATTAAACAGAATGTTTAGTAACAAGACATGTATCATACCCATATCTGATAGGTTTTTTGCTTTCTCTTTGTGATCTTGTGATTGATTGAGTTGAAGATTCAGGTATGTCTTCAAGCTTCTTCATCTTCATTTTGCCCTTGGACTTCCATGCCTTGAACTCTTCAAGGTTAATAGCTTGAATCTTCATTCTGAGTAGGTTCCTTCTTTTCAAGACTTGGAAACTCCTCTTCCAAATCATAGGGCAATTTAACCTTCCTGCATTCATTCTCATACCAAGAATCATTTTCATCAAAGACAACATCTCTGCTTACCATGAATCCCTTATTGTTAGGGTTATAAAACTTGTATCCTTTTTTATTTAGATCATATCCAATAAAGATGCACTTTTCAGCCTTTGGGTCTAGTTTACCTCTTATCTGAGAAGGAATGTGTACATATGCTACACATCCAAATATCTTGCAATGGTCAAGTGAGGGTCTCTTACCATGCCATGCTTCATAGGGTGTCATGCCATCAACAGACTTAGATGGTAACCTGTTTATGAGGTAAGTGGCAGTAGAAACACTTTCTACCCATAGATAGTTAGGTAACTTTTTCTCATTCAGCATAGATCTAGTTGTCTCAACAATTAACCTATTTCTTCTCTCAGCTACCCCATTCTGTTCAGGAGAATACCTTGTGGTTATTTCTCTTTTGATGCCTCTGTCCTGCAAGAAATTTTCAACCTCATTTGAGAAGTACTCACCTCCTCCATCTGACCTTAGCCACTTCAAATTCCTTCCTGTCTGATTTTCAACTAGTGCAAGATATTTTTTAAAACAATTAAACACCTCATCCTTGTGCTTCATGAAGTACAATACAATCCATCTGCTATAATCATCTATAAAAGATACATAGTACCTTGAACCTGAGACTGAGGGGCCCTTGCTTGGTCCCCATACATCTGTGTGAACAAGCTCTAGGTAGTCTTCATGCATGTAGCCTTTCCTTGAGAAGGGTAACCTGTGAGACTTCCCAAATTGAAAAGCACCACACTTATAAATCATATGTTGCTTGGATACATTAGGTATTCCAAGCACACATTGTTCCCTGCATATTTTCTTCAAAGTTCTTTCTCATATATGCCCTAATCTTTTGTGCCAAATCTCAAGCTCTGAAAGTGTTTGATCTTTATAACTGTATAGTGCAATATTCTTTGTGTCTTCTAACTCAAAAGTGAAAAGTCTACTTGATTTTTCTCCTTTAGAAATCCTCTTGAACCCATGTCTTGGATCCTCCACAAATTCTCCATATTGGTTGAATCTAACCTGCAAACCTTTCTCCACAATCTCTCCAATACTCATCAAATTTTTGGTAATGGCTGGTACATAGAGAACCCTGCTCAAAAAATTTTGATTTCCATCACAGGTCTTAACATTTCCAACTTTAACTACTGAATGCTTGGTGTCATCACCTATTTGGACTTGATGCTTACCTTTTGGTTCCTCAAGATCAGAGAGTAGTGCTACATTTCCAGCCACATGATTTGAGCACCCTGAGTCAATGTAGAATAGGTGGTCATCATTTGTACCTGATTTTGAAGTCATGTTCATGATCACGAGAGAATCATCCTGCTCTTTTGTATA
>CM035441.1:33568450-33585950 GCA_020310875.1 Ceratopteris richardii | reverse complement strand
ACAATCACATAGGAACAATGCAAAACTCCGGAGTCAATTCTTCAGTCCTGGCCATCTCAGGAGATGACAGATATGGAGCCTTAAAGAGGACATTTCTTGGAAGTAAAACGGGAATGATGATCTTGAGGTGGGGATTATTTGGCCAACTCTCTTTGACATGATTGGACGTGATTCAAGGAGCAAAGTCAAAAGGTTGTAAAGATTCTGCTACAGAGAGTGCACCGTGATGGAGATGGGAGTGTGCCCCATTTAGGCCGTCTGAGTTCCCTGGCTCAACAATTCATCAAACACAAGCTTGAGGAGTCTGAGGATGCAAATGAGTACTTCGAGCCAGCTTTGGAGATGACCTTTCAAATTAAAGTATTTCTTGGGGCTCTAGGATTTGTGAAGTTACCCTCCCTTTCTCACACTCAAGGGGTGTTTTTAAAATCACCGACAACATAAAGTAAAGATCTCAATTTGACTACAAAAGGGTGTGTGATAAAAAGTGCGCATCGAAAAAAATTGGAAGCAGAGAAAATACTATTGCCACCAACCATTCACGACGGCTACCTACTTTTGTGGATCCAACTCAAATCAAGTGGAATATTTGACCTACCCCTCCAATTTTGGGTATTCCACTGGCGCATGATCAATGGACGTGAAGATTCGGCCAGGGCCTCTTGGCCTATTGGGGCCTATAAAATCAAGGGATTTGTGCTCATTTGGTGTTACATGTACACGGTACACACATTTTTGGTACATTGTTGGAGTTTCATTGACGCGGGCATACGTGCAGAAGTCGTCTCTTCCACTTGGTGGGTTCAAGCCTATTGTAGGAGCTACTCTGTAGTGTGGATACAGAGGGTAGGCTTCTCAGTTGAGGGCTATGAGCACTATAGTGTAAGAAAGTGTCTTGGATTTTCTTTCCTTTCCGTGAGTTAGTATTAGTGATTGAGCTCTATTTTCTTGAGCAAATCTTACCATTTGTATTGTTCTGAGTTAGACTGCATGTAATTAGCCCCTTAAGCTGATGAGAAGATTCTGTGCATTGAGCTTATTTATTTCTAGGATGGCATGTTAGTCTTCTAAGCCTGCACTTTTGAGCATCTGACCAACCTTGTAATCATCTGAGTCAAATCAAGAAGTGATTGGTCTTCCTTGGTCATTTGTTGCCCATATTTTCTGAAGCATTTACCATTCTGTACAATTCTTGTTGTCTGCCTGCTCACACAAATGTTAAAGGGTATACTTCCCTAAAGAGAACCCCCCTTGAGTAGGTGACGTACTGGACGTGTTTAATCTTCATTCTCTACCTTTGTTTAAAGCGGATACCCCAGTACCTCCTCTACAGTTTGGCACGCCCGGTGGGACCTTTGCATTTCTGTGAGAGGTATTTGCCCTATTACACTTGCGAATAAGTACATGACCCATACACGAGTAGATAAGGAGTCTCTTCGTGTTCAGAGGAGTCTTAACAAGTTAGCAATAGCCACGGCTTGTGAGTCTACCTCCCCTCTGCCTTCCCTAAATTTGTCCATTGACTTGGGTGCGACACCATTGTCAAAAGAAGGGTATAGGAGAACTCTAGATTTCTCCTCAGATACGTCAGAAGAGACACCGGTCCAAATGGAGGATCTTTCTTATTTGCTCTCCAGGCTCAACATCAAGTTCCCTACCTTCAACGGACATGCTTATGAGGATGCTGATGATCATGTGAGAAGATTCATCTCTTTATGCCGTGGGCGAGGTCTGCAGAATAGGGAAGATGCAATGCTAGCACTTTTTCCATCCACATTGGAGGGTCTTGCAGATAAATGGTACAGTCAGTATGCAGATGGCCATTTCACTACATGGGAGGCTTTGAAGGCGGCTTTCTCACAAACATTCAGACCGAGTGATTCTTCGGAAGGAGCTCTAGATCAGCTAGAGAATTTGAAGCTAAGACCAGGTGAATCTTTTCATGAACTTCACACTAGAACAAAAGCACTTGTTGCACGTCTGCCAGATGCTCCAGGTGACTTTTTGGTTAAAAAGTGGATAGAGAAGGCTCTGCCAAGGTCATCTCAGCAGAAGCTTCGTGAGTCCCTTAGATTGGATGCCACTCTCAATGATTTTGTTGCAGCGGCATCACGCATTGAAGAAGCAAGGCAACATTTTGAGGGGGATACACAACAAAAGTATGCTGCAGATCTGGATCCTATTGAGCAACTAAGGAGGGAACTGGAAGCATTGAAGATGCAACAAAATCAACAAGAAGAGAAGGTCTTGCCACCACTGCGTCGCACTGATGATGAAGTAGCTCAACTTCGCCGAGAGTTAGAAGATTTGAAGACCACTCAGGATATAAGGAGACAAATTTGGTGTACAATCTGTAACAACGATGGACATTCCAATGCTAATTGCCCTATTAAGGTAAGCTGTCAATTTTGTGGGGAGGATGGGCATGAAGCCAGAGATTGCTACTACCTCAAGGGCACACAGCAGAGAGGTAACCCTCAAACTTTGGATTCATACTATGCTAGCACTTCGAATACACCTAACAGAGAGGAGAATAGGCCTGCAAAGCCTATATATAATAGACCCTTGATGTGCTATCGTTGTGGTGAGTACGGCCACATGCAAAATAGGTGTTCCTTCCCAGAAGATGCACCACCTTGTCAACATTGTCCAGAGGCCAAGGATCATTATACCAAAGATTGCCCAAGCGGTCGTCCTGCTCCAATTCATATGATTGCAGTCTCTCCACATGAAGAAGGAAAAACCACTCAGACGTATGCTGTTTCATCCTCTACTATGCCCATGATGATTAGAGCTAGGCAAGCAGCTGCAACCCAAAGAGATGAACAACAAGGATTTCAGGATAAAGAGGAAGAAAAGGAGTCTGGATGGAAGGACCAAGTACAAATTGAAGGAGCTTATAATAAGATGACTACTTCTCTAAAGGGCCAACCAATAAGTCAGCAAGAAAACACTCAGGAGGTAAACATTGAACAGATCTTGAAAGGTATTCATCACAAGGTTAGTCTATATGAACTTATAAGGATGGATTCAAAAATAAGAAGTGACTTACTGAAGATTATACACTCTGCTCACTTGGTCCAATCACCTAGTATAGATGGGTTCATGGTTGATTTTCCCCCTGCACCCTTAGCAGACTACCAAAGCTCAAGATTATCTGTTTGTATAAAGGATGAAGCTCTCACAGGTGTGATCATAGATGGAGGCTCTGGTATCAATTTAATGCCAGATTTTACAATGAAGAAGCTGAAATTGAACCCCACCAAGTTGGCACCATTCACGGTACATTGGCAGATCAACATCGGGTTGCGCCACTTGGCATTATTGAAAAGGTATTGATGGTAGTACAGGGTTGCCACTTTGTGTTGGATTTTGTTGTTATTGCACTTCCACAGGAGACTTCCTATCCTTTGCTCCTGGGGAGACCTTGGCTGAGACAAGCAAAAGCTTTGCAAGATTGGGGAAAAAATAAACTATGGATTTCAACAAATACCAATAGCCAACTGCAACTACATTTGGAAGAAGGATTGGACTCAGGAAAAACTACTGGATATACTATGGACACTCAGGTAATGCCCTCTCTACCCCAAGAAGAGGATACATTGTTAAATTGGATGATGGGAAGTGCAGAGTGTTGCACAGTGGAGATTAATGAAATTGAGGAAGAAGTTGCAGATAAGGTAATTACAGGAAAGGGCAATGAAGACCACAAGGTGTTGGAGAATGAACAATTGAAGGAAACTACAAGCTTTGAAGATGCAACCAATATAAAAGTATCAGAGAGGGAAGATTATGAACCAAAGAGCAGAGAAGATCTTCCTTTTGCAGATATACCTCAAGGATGGATGGAAGAACATGTTGCAGAATATAAATTAAAATCCACTCCTGCATATAGTGGAGATGATTTCTCAAGCAAGACCAATTCTGAAACATTGGTTCAAGAAGTAAAATTAGGGGATGAAGAGAACCCTCAAATAGTTCACTTGGCATCCTGGTTGTGGCATTATCCTCCTTTGCTACAAAAGGTAACTTCTTTGCTTTTTACTTACAAAAGTGTCTTCGCATGGTCCTACAAAGATTTAACAGGAATACCGGAAGAGCTTGGGTTACATCGGATACCCTTAGTTGAGAGAGCCGCGCCAGTAAGAAGTAGGCCATATCGACTCAATCCGAAGTATGCAAAGGCGGTAAAGGCAGAGATTACAAAACTAGAGGAAGCAGGTATAATTGTGCCAGTAGAACATTCGAGGTGGCTCTCCTCTATGGTTATTGTGCCCAAGAAAAGTAGCGGAAAAATAAGAGTATGTGTTGATTTCCGTGCTTTGAATAAAGTAACTATTCAAGATGGATTTCCTCAGCCCTTCACAGAGCAAGTACTTGAAGAAGTAGCTGGTCACACTTTGTATAGTTTCTTGGATGGTTTTAGTGGCTACAATCAGATAGTGATCCATCCTGATGATAGGGACAAAACAGCCTTTGTCACTCCCTGGGGCACTTATGTCTATACTCGAATGGCTTTTGGTTTGAAGAATGCACCGGCTTCATTTAATAGAACGATGTATCTGATATTGGGCAAATGGTTAACAACCTTTCTACGCATTTTCATGGATGACTTTTCAGTATTTTCAGGTACAGATAGAAGGGCAGCAGTTCAAGATTTCCATGACCATTTGGAAAATCTAAAAGAAATTTTTGAGCAATGTCTCAAAACAGGTTTGAAATTGAATCCTGATAAATGTCACTTTTTGGTCACTAAGGGCACTCTTCTTGGTCACATAGTATCTGCTGAAGGTATAACTGTTGACCCTGCAAAGGTTACAGCTATTCTTTCCATGCCAATTCCACAAAGCCCAAAGGAAGTGCAAAGTTTCTTGGGCCATGCAGGGTATCACAGAAGATTCATTAGGATGTATTCGGAAATTGCTAAGCCCTTGTCAAGGCTTACCAGCAAAAAGATCCCTTTCTCATGGAGTGCTGAAGCTGACAAAGCATTTTGTGAACTAAAGTTGAGGCTATGTAGTGCTCCACTTTTAAGTGTTCCTAATTGGTCATTGGAATTTCATGTGCATACAGATGCTAGTCTTCATGCTGTTGGTGCAGTTCTAGCTCAACCATCATCTCACAAAGTGGATAGACCTATCTCTTATGCAAGCAGACTACTCAACCAAGCTGAAAGAAATTACAGTACAACGGAAAGAGAAGGTTTGGCTATTGTATTTGCCCTTCAGAAGTTCCGACATTATCTCCTTGGTGTACATTTCATTGTTATTTCTGATCATCAGCCCTTGAAGTATTTGATAAACAAACCTAGAGTAGCTGGAAGGATTTGGAGATGGTTACTCCTATTTCAGGAATTTAATTTTGATATTCATATTAAGCCAGGAAAAGAGCACTACATGGCAGATCAAGTGTCCAGGACGGCAATGAGCGAAAAGGCAACAGGTATTAATGATGAATTGGTGGATAGCAATCTTTTTCTAGTAGCAATCCGGACTGGTTGGTATGATGAAATTCTCCATGTTCTGACTACTGGAAAGATCCCAGAACACTTGACACCTGTAGAAAAGAGAAGATTGCTCCTGAAAACCATAGCATATTCTCTTATAAATGGAAATTTATATAAATACTGTCAAGATGATATATTGAGAAGGTGTGTCTATCCAGAAGAGGTAAATCCTCTGCTAGAGGCTGCACACAGTGAAGGACATCTAAGGGGGGAAGAATTGGCTCATAGAATCATCCACAAAGGTCTATGGTGGCCTCACATTTTCAAAGATGCTATCAAGTTTGCTAAAGAATGCCACATCTGCCAGAGGTGTGCTCCCGCGCCAACCAGATTGAATTTCCAACCATTGGTTATATCTACCGGATGGCTTCCATTTGAACGATGGGGTCTTGATTTCATAGGACCAATTAGTCCAACTGGTCAACCTGGGGGTAAAAAGTATATTTTGATGGCCACATGTTATGCCACTAAATGGATAGAGGCTAAAGCTACTGTGGACTGCACGGCTTTAACAGTAGCTAAATTTATGTATAAACGTATTTTCTCAAGATTTGGTTGCCCACTGGAAATTACTAGTGATAGGGGCACACATTTTGTAAATCAATTGCTCCAGTTTATATTTGACAGGTACAAAATCTTCCATAAAAAATCTTGTGCCTACTACCCCAGGGCAATGGGCCAAGCAGAGAGTTCCAATAAGATTTTGATTGGATTGCTTCGCAAATTATCTTTTGATCATCAAAGCTCTTGGCCACTAGCACTAATTGGTGCAATTTGGGCTTTCAGAACCACGAAGAGGGGAACCACAGGCGAGACTCCATTTCAGTTAGTATATGGGAAAGAGGCACTGGCACCATTTGAGTTTATTATCAGAAAGGAAATAGGAATCAAAACCATTGGCATTCAACCCCCCATTCAGAGATTGGTGGCATTAGAAGAGTACAGAGAAGAGGCAATGCAGAAACTTCTGGTGACACAAGAAGAGCGAAAGAAATTACATGACAGGTATCTAAGATCGAATGAAGTTCAAGAAGGGTCCATGGTTTTAGTGCATCAAGTCCCGGCAATTTCAACAAAATTGGCACCTAAATGGATAGGACCTTATAAGGTACTCAAGGTATTGCCACATGGCGCAGTGCATCTGGAAGATTTGCAGGGTAAAAGGATACCCCTAGTCAATATTTCCAGGGTGAAGAATTATTTGAATTGATGCAAGCAGATGAAATTCACTCTCTGTACATACCATAGTTCTATTATTTTCTGCATGGAAAAAATAAGCAAATAAAGAAATTGCACCAGGGACGGTGCAAAATCTTGATGTGGGGGTCTGTAGATCCCCCTCCTCTCTCTCTCTTTTTTTTCCTCTCTCTCTTTCCTTCTCTCTTTCTATTTCTCTCTCTTTCTTTCTCTCTCTCTCTTCTCTTTCGATTTCCCCTCTCTCTCTATTTCCCTCTCTTCCTTTCTCTCTCTCTCTTCTCTTTCGATTTCCCCCTCCTCTCTCTCTATTTTCCTCTCTTTCTCTTTCTCTCCCTTTTTCTCCCTTTCTCCCTTTTTCTTTCTCTTTCTCTCTATCTCTCTCTCTCTTTTCTCTCTCTCTCCCCGCGTGTGACCCCCCCTTTTTTTCCCTTTCTCTCTCTCTCTCTCTCTCTCTCTCTCTCTCTCTCTCTCTCTCTCTCTCTCTCTCTCTCTCTCTCTCTCTCTCTCTCTCTCTCTCTCTCTCTCTCTCTCTCTCTCTCTCTCTCTCTCTCTCTCTCTCTCTCTCTCTCTCTCTCTCTCTCTCTCCCTCTCCGCCCTCCGCACCCCCTCTCTCCGCCCTCCGCCCCCCCTCTCCGCCCTCCGCACCTCCCTCTCCGCCCTCCGCACCCCCCTCTCTCCGCCCTCCGCACCCCCCTCTCTCTGCCCTCCGCACCCCCCTCTCTCCGCCCTCTGCACACCCTCTCTCCGCCCTCCGCACCCCCCTCTCTCCGCCCTCCGCACCCCCCTCTCTCCGCCCTCCGCACCCCCCTCTCTCCGCCCTCCGCACCCCCCTCTCTCCGCCCTCCGCACCCCCCTCTCTCCGCCCTCCGCGCCCCCCTCTCTCCGCCCTCCGCACCCCCTCTCTCCGCCCTCCGCACCCCCTCTCTCCGCCCTCTGCACCCCCCTCTCTCCGCCCTCCGCACCCCCCTCTCTCCGCCCTCCGCACCCCCTCTCTCCGCCCTCCGCACCCCCCTCTCTCCGCCCTCCGCACCCCCCTCTCCCCGCCCTCCGCCTAGTCCTCCATCCACCCTAGCCCCTCCATCCGCCCCTAGCTCCGCCCTCCGCCTAGTCCTCAGCCCTCCGCACCCCCTCTCTCCGCCCTCCGCACCCCCTCTCTCCGCCCTCCGCACCCCCTCTCTCCGCCCTCCGCACCCCCTTCTCTCCGCCCTCCGCACCCCCCTCTCTCCGCCCTCCGCACCCCCCTCTCTCCGCCCTCCGCACCCCCTCTCTCCGCCCTCCGCACCCCCTCTCTCCGCCCTCCGCACCCCCTCTCTCCGCCCTCCGCACCCCCTCTCTCCGCCCTCCGCACCCCCTTCTCTCCGCCCTCCGCACCCCCCTCTCTCCGCCCTCCGCACCCCCCTCTCTCCGCCCTCCGCACCCCCCTCTCTCTGCCCTCCGCACCCCCTCTCTCCGCCCTCCGCACCCCCCTCTCTCCGCCCTCCGCACCCCCCTCTCTCCGCCCTCCACACCCCCTCTCTCCACCCTCCGCACCCCCTCTCTCCGCCCTCTGCACCCCCTCTCTCCGCCCTCCGCCCCCCCTCTCTCCGCCCTCCGCACCCCCCTCTCTCCGCCCTCCGCACCCCCTCTCTCCGCCCTCCGCACCCCCCTCTCTCCGCCCTCCGCACCCCCCTCTCCCCGCCCTTCGCCTAGTCCTCCATCCACCCTAGCCCCTCCATCCACCCTAGCCCCTCCATCCGCCCCTAGCTCCGCCCTCTGCCTAGTCCTCAGCCCTCCGCCCCTAGCTCCTCAACCCTCCCCCGCCTAGTCCTCAGCGTTCCGCCCCTAGGTCCTCAAACCCCCCCCCCCCCCGCATGCACACACCCTCGCATATGCGCACACACACACACTTAACACCGGCATACCCATCTCCACACACATAACCACATACACTCACACACACACAGACACACACATATGCAACCACACACACACCTTCATAATCACAAACACACACTCTCATAGTTACAAACACACACCCACACACACAAACACATACACACAGTCACTCACAATCACACAATCACATAGGAACAATGCAAAACTCCGGAGTCAATTCTTCAGTCCTGGCCATCTCAGGAGATGACAGATATGGAGCCTTAAAGAGGACATTTCTTGGAAGTAAAACGGGAAATGATGATCTTGAGGTGGGGATTATTCGGCCAACTCTCTTTGACATGATTGGACGTGATTCAAGGAGCAAAGTCAAAAGGTTGTAAAGATTCTGCTACAGAGAGTGCACCGTGATGGAGATGGGAGTGTGCCCCATTTAGGCCGTCTGAGTTCCCTGGCTCAACAATTCATCAAACACAAGCTTGAGGAGTCTGAGGATGCAAATGAATACTTCGATCCAGCTTTGGAGATGACCTTTAAAATTAAAGTATTTCTTGGGGCTCTAGGATTTGTGAAGTTACCCTCCCTTTCTCACACTCAAGGGGTGTTTTTAAAATCACCGGCAACATAAAGTAAAGATCTCAATTTGACTACAAAAGGGTGTGTGATAAAAAGTGCGCATGGAAAAAAATTGGAAGCAGAGAAAATACTATTGCCACCAACCATTCACGACGGCTACCTACTTTTGTGGATCCAACTCAAATCAAGTGGAATATTTGACCTACCCCTCCAATTTTGGGTATTCCACCGGCGCATGATCAATGGACGTGAAGATTCGGCCAAGGCCTCTTGGCCTATTGGGGCCTATAAAATCAAGGGATTTGTGCTCATTTGGTGTTACATGTACACGGTACACACATTTTTGGTACATTGTTGGAGTTTCATTGACGCGGGCATACGTGCAGAAGTCGTCTCTTCCACTTGGTGGTTTCAAGCCTATTGTAGGAGCTACTCTGTAGTGTGGATACAGAGGGTAGGCTTCTCAGTTGAGGGCTATGAGCACTATAGTGTAAGAAAGTGTCTTGGATTTTCTTTCCTTTCCGTGAGTCAGTATTAGTGATTGAGCTCTATTTTCTTGAGCAAATCTTACCATTTGTATTGTTCTGAGTTAGACTGCATGTAATTAGCCCCTTAAGCTGATGAGAAGATTCTGTGCATTGAGCTTATTTATTTCTAGGATGGCATGTTAGTCTTCTAAGTCTGCACTTTTGAGCATCTGACCAACCTTGTAATCATCTGAGTCAAATCAAGAAGTGATTGGTCTTCCTTTGTCATTTGTTGTCCATATTTTCTGAAGCATTTACCATTCTGTACAATTCTTGTTGTCTGCCTGCTCACACAAATGTTAAAGGGTATACTTCCCTAAAGAGAACCCCCCTTGAGTAGGTGACGTACTGGACGTGTTTAATCTTCATTCTCTACCTTTGTTTAAAGCGGATACCCCAGTACCTCCTCTACAGTTTGGCACGCTTGGCGGGACCTTTGCTTTCTGTGAGAGGTATTTTCCCTATTACACTTGCGAATAAGTACATGACCCATACACGAGTAGATAAGAAGTCTCTTCGTGTTCGGAGGAGTCTTAACAAGTTAGCAATAGCCACAGCTTGTGAGTCTACCTCCCCTCTGCCTTCCCTAAATTTGTCCATTGACTTGGGTGCGACACCATTGTCAAAAGAAGGGTATAGGAGAACTCTAGATTTCTCCTCAGATACGTCAGAAGAGACACCGGTCCAAATGGAGGATCTTTCTCATTTGCTCTCCAGGCTCAACATTGGGTTCCCTACCTTCAAGGGACATGCTTATGAGGATGCTGATGATCATGTGAGAAGATTCATCTCTTTATGCCGTGGGCGAGGTCTGCAGAATAGGGAAGATGCAATGCTAGCACTTTTTCCATCCACATTGGAGGGTCTTGCAGATAAATGGTACAGTCAGTATGGAGATGGCCATTTCACTACATGGGAGGCTTTGAAGGCGGCTTTCTCACAAACATTCAGACCGAGTGATTCTTCGGAAAGAGCTCTAGATCAGCTAGAGAATTTGAAGCTAAGACCAGGTGAATCTTTTCATGAACTTCACACTAGAACAAAAGCACTTGTTGCACATCTGCCACATGCTCCAGGTGACTTTTTGGTTAAAAAGTGGATAGAGAAGGCTCTGCCAAGGTCATCTCAGCAGAAGCTTCGTGAGTCCCTTAGATTGGATGCCACCCTCAATGATTTTGTTGCAGCGGCATCACGCATTGAAGAAGCAAGGCAACATTTTGAGGGGGATACACAACAAAAGTATGCTGCAGATCTGGATCCTATTGAGCAACTAAGGAGGGAACTGGAAGCATTGAAGATGCAACAAAATCAACAAGAAGAGAAGGTCTTGCCACCACTGCGTCGCACTAATGATGAAGTAGCTCAACTTCGCCGAGAGTTAGAAGATTTGAAGACCACTCAGGATATAAGGAGACAAACTTGGTGTACAATCTGTAACAACAATGGACATTCCAATGCTAATTGCCCTATTAAGGTAAGCTGTCAATTTTGTGGGAAGGATGGGCATGAAGCCAGAGATTGCTACTACCTCAAGGGCACACAGCAGAGAGGTAACCCTCAAACTTTGGATTCATACTATGCTAGCACTTCGAATACACCTAACAGAGAGGAGAATAGGCCTGCAAAGCCTATATATAATAGACCCTTGATGTGCTATCGTTGTGGTGAGTACGGCCACATGCAAAATAGGTGTTCCTTCCCAGAAGATGCACTACCTTGTCAACATTGTCCAGAGGCCAAGGATCATTATACCAAAGATTGCCCAAGAGGTCGTCCTGCTCCAATTCATATGATTGCAGTCTCTCCACATGAAGAACGAAAAACCACTCAGACGTATGCTGTTTCATCCTCTACTATGCCCATGATGACTAGAGCTAGGAAAGCAGTTGCAACTCAGAGAGATGAACAACAAGGATTTCAGGATAAAGAGGAAGAAAAGGAGTCTAGATGGAAGGACCAAGTACAAATTGAAGGAGCTTATAATAAGATGACTACTTCTCTAAAGGGCCAACCAATAAGTCAGCAAGAAAACACTCAGGAGGTAAACATTGAACAGATCTTGAAAGGTATTCATCACAAGGTTAGTCTATATGAACTTATAAGGATGGATTCAAAAATAAGAAGTGACTTACTGAAGATTATACACTCTGCTCACTTGGTCCAATCACCTAGTATAGATGGGTTCATGGTTGATTTTCCCCCTGCACCCTTAGCAGACTACCAAAGCTCAAGATTATCTGTTTGTATAAAGGATGAAGCTCTCACAGGTGTGATCATAGATGGAGGCTCTGGTATCAATTTAATGCCAGATTTTACAATGAAGAAGCTGAAATTGAACCCCACCAAGTTGGCACCATTCACGATTACATTGGCAGATCAACATCGGGTTGCGCCACTTGGCATTATTGAAAAGGTATTGATGGTAGTACAGGGTTGCCACTTTGTGTTGGATTTTGTTGTTATTGCACTTCCACAGGAGACTTCCTATCCTTTGCTCCTGGGGAGACCTTGGCTGAGACAAGCAAAAGCTTTGCAAGATTGGGGAAAAAATAAACTATGGATTTCAACAAATACCAATAGCCAACTGCAACTACATTTGGAAGAAGGATTGGACTCAGGAAAAACTACTGGATATACTATGGACACTCAGGTAATGCCCTCTCTACCCCAAGAAGAGGATACATTGTTAAATTGGATGATGGGAAGTGCAGAGTGTTGCACAGTGGAGATTAATGAAATTGAGGAAGAAGTTGCAGATAAGGTAATTACAGGAAAGGGCAATGAAGACCACAAGGTGTTGGAGAATGAACAATTGAAGGAAACTACAAGCTTTGAAGATGCAACCAATATAAAAGTATCAGAGAGGGAAGATTATGAACCAAAGAGCAGAGAAGATCTTCCTTTTGCAGATATACCTCAAGGACGGATGGAAGAACATGTTGCATAATATAAATTAAAATCCACTCCTGCATATAGTGGAGATGATTTCTCAAGCAAGAACAATTCTGAAACATTGGTTCAAGAAGTAAAATTAGGGGATGAAGAGAACCCTGAAATAGTTCACTTGGCATCCTGGTTGTGGCATTATCCTCCTTTGCTACAAAAGGTAACTTCTTTGCTTTTTACTTACAAAAGTGTCTTCGCATGGTCCTACAAAGATTTAACAGGAATACCGGAAGAGCTTGGGTTACATCGGATACCCTTAGTTGAGAGAGCCGCACCAGTAAGAAGTAGGCCATATCGACTCAATCCGAAGTATGCAGAGGCGGTAAAGGCAGAGATTACAAAACTGGAGGAAGCAGGTATAATTGTGCCAGTAGAACATTCGAGGTGGCTCTCCTCTATGGTTATTGTGCCCAAGAAAAATAGCGGAAAAATAAGAGTATGTGTTGATTTCCGTGCTTTGAATAAAGTAACTATTCAAGATGGATTTCCTCAGCCCTTCACAGAGCAAGTACTTGAAGAAGTAGCTGGTCACACTTTGTATAGTTTCTTGGATGGTTTTAGTGGCTACAATCAGATAGTGATCCATCCTGATGATAGGGACAAAACAGCCTTTGTCACTCCCTGGGGCACTTATGTCTATACTCGAATGGCTTTTGGTTTGAAGAATGCACCGGCTTCATTTAATAGAACGATGTATCTGATATTGGGCAAATGGTTAACAACCTTTCTACGCATTTTCATGGATGACTTTTCAGTATTTTCAGGTATAGATAGAAGGGCAGCAGTTCAAGATTTCCATGACCATTTGGAAAATCTAAAAGAAATTTTTGAGCAATGTCTCAAAACAGGTTTGATATTGAATCCTGATAAATGTCACTTTTTGGTCACTAAGGGCACTCTTCTTGGTCACATAGTATCTGCTGAAGGTATAACTGTTGACCCTGCAAAGGTTACAGCTATTCTTTCCATGCCAATTCCACAAAGCCCAAAGGAAGTGCAAAGTTTCTTGGGCCATGCAGGGTATCACAGAAGATTCATTAGGATGTATTCGGAAATTGCTAAGCCCTTGTCAAGGCTTACTAGCAAAAAGATCCCTTTCTCATGGAGTGCTGAAGCTGACAAAGCATTTTGTGAACTAAAGTTGAGGCTATGTAGTGCTCCACTTTTAAGTGTTCCTAATTGGTCATTGGAATTTCATGTGCATACAGATGCTAGTCTTCATGCTGTTGGTGCAGTTCTAGCTCAACCATCATCTCACAAAGTGGATAGACCTATCTCTTATGCAAGCAGACTACTCAACCAAGCTGAAAGAAATTACAGTACAACGGAAAGAGAAGGTTTGGCTATTGTATTTGCCCTTCAGAAGTTCCAACATTATCTCCTTGGTGTACATTTCATTGTTATTTCTGATCATCAGCCCTTGAAGTATTTGATAAACAAACCTAGAGTAGCTGGAAGGATTTGGAGATGGTTACTCCTATTTTAGGAATTTAATTTTGATATTCATATTAAGCCAGGAAAAGAGCACTACATGGCAGATCAAGTGTCCAAGACGGCAATGAGCGAAAAGGCAACAGGTATTAATGATGAATTGGTGGATAGCAATCTTTTTCTAGTAGCAATCCGGACTGGTTGGTATGATGAAATTCTCCATGTTCTGACTAATGGAAAGATCCCAGAACACTTGACACCTGTAGAAAAGAGAAGATTGCTCCTGAAAACCAAAGCATATTCTCTTATAAATGGAAATTTATATAAATACTGTCAAGATGATATATTGAGAAGGTGTGTCTATCCAGAAGAGGTAAATCCTCTGCTAGAGGCTGCACACAGTGAAGGACATCTAAGGAGGGAAGAATTGGCTCATAGAATCATCCACAAAGGTCTATGGTGGCCTCACATTTTCAAAGATGCTATCAAGTTTGCTAAAGAATGCCACATCTGCCAGAGGTGTGCTCCCGCGCCAACCAGATTGAATTTCCAACCATTGGTTATATCTACCGGATGGCTTCCATTTGAACGATGGGGTCTTGATTTCATAGGACCAATTAGTCCAACTAGTCAACCTGGGGGTAAAAAGTATATTTTGATGGCCACATGTTATGCCACTAAATGGATAGAGGCTAAAGCTACTGTGGACTGCATGGCTTTAACAGTAGCTAAATTTATGTATAAACATATTTTCTCAAGATTTGGTTGCCCACTGGAAATTACTAGTGATAGGGGCACACATTTTGTAAATCAATTGCTCTAGTTTATATTTGACAGGTACAAAATCTTCCATAAAAAATCTTGTGCCTACTACCCCAGGGCAATGGGCCAAGAAGAGAGTTCCAATAAGATTTTGATTGGATTGCTTCGCAAATTATCTTTTGATCATCAAAGCTCTTGGCCACTAGCACTAATTGGTGCAATTTGGGCTTTCAGAACCACGAAGAGGAGAACCACAGGCGAGACTCCATTTCAGTTAGTATATGGGAAAGAGGCATTGGCACCATTTGAGTTTATTATCAGAAAGGAAATAGGAATCAAAACCATTGGCATTCAACCCCCCATTCAGAGATTGGTGGCATTAGAAGAGTACAGAGAAGAGGCAATGCAGAAACTTCTGGTGACACAAAAAGAGCGAAAGAAATTACATGACAGGTATCTAAGATCGAATGAAGTTCAAGAAGGGTCCATGGTTTTAGTGCATCAAGTCCCGGCAATTTCAACAAAATTGGCACCTAAATGGATAGGACCTTATAAGGTACTCAAGGTATTGCCACATGGCGCAGTGCATCTGGAAGATTTGCAGGGTAAAAGGATTCCCCTAGTCAATATTTCTAGGGTGAAGAATTATTTGAATTGATGCAAGCAGATGAAATTCACTCTCTGTACATACCATAGTTCTTTTATTTTCTGCATGGAAAAAATAAGCAAATAAAGAAATTGCATCAGGGACGGTGCAAAATCTTGATGTGGGGGTCTGTAGATCCCCCTCCTCTCTCTCTCTTTTTTTTCCTCTCTCTCTTTCCTTCTCTCTTTCTATTTCCCTCTCTTTCTTTCTCTCTCTCTCTCTTCTCTTTCGATTTCCCCTCTCTCTCTATTTCCCTCTCTTCCTTTCTCTCTCTCTCTTCTCTTTCGATTTCCCCCTCCTCTCTCTCTATTTTCCTCTCTTTCTCTTTCTCTCCCTTTTTCTCCCTTTCTCCCTTTTTCTTTCTCTTTCTCTCTATCTCTCTCTCTTTTCTCTCTCTCTCCCCGCGTGTGACCCCCCCTTTTTTTTCCCTTTCTCTCTCTCTCTCTCTCTCTCTCTCTCTCTCTCTCTCTCTCTCTCTCTCTCTCTCTCTCTCTCTCTCTCTCTCTCTCTCTCTCTCTCTCTCTCTCTCTCTCTCTCTCTCTCTCTCTCTCTCTCTCTCTCTCCCTCTCCGCCCTCCGCACCCCCTCTCTCCGCCCTCCGCCCCCCCTCTCCGCCCTCCGCACCTCCCTCTCCGCCCTCCGCACCCCCCTCTCTCCGCCCTCCGCACCCCCCTCTCTCCGCCCCTCCGCACCCACCTCTCTCCGCCCTCTGCACCCCCTCTCTCCGCCCTCCGCACCCCCCTCTCTCCGCCCTCCGCACCCCCCTCTCTCCGCCCTCCGCACCCCCCTCAATCCGCCCTCCGCACCCCCTCTCTCCGCCCTCCGCACCCCCCTCTCTCCGCCCTCCGCACCCCCCTCTCTCCGCCCTCTGCACCCCCCTCTCTCCGCCCTCCGCACCCCCTCTCTCCGCCCTCCGCACCCCCTCTCTTCGCCCTCCGCACCCCCCTCTCTCCACCCTCCGCACCCCCCTCTCTCTGCCCTCCGCACCCCCCTCTCTCCGCCCTCCGCACCCCCTCTCTCCGCCCTCCGCACCCCCCTCTCTCCGCCCTCTGCACCCCCCTCTCCCCGCCCTCCGCCTAGTCCTCCATCCACCCTAGCCCCTCCATCCGCCCCTAGCTCCGCCCTCCGCCTAGTCCTCAGCCCTCCGCACCCCCTCTCTCCGCCCTCCGCACCCCCTCTCTCCGCCCTCCGCACCCCCTCTCTCCGCCCTCCGCACCCCCTTCTCTCCGCCCTCCGCACCCCCCTCTCTCCGCCCTCCGCACCCCCCTCTCTCCGCCCTCCGCACCCCCCTCTCTCCGCCCTCCGCACCCCCTCTCTCTGCCCTCCGCACCCCCTCTCTCCGCCCTCCGCACCCGCTCTCTCCGCCCTCCGCACCCGCTCTCTCCGCCCTCCGCACCCCCTTCTCGCCGCCCTCCGCACCCCCCTCTCTCCGCCCTCCGCACCCCCCTCTCTCCGCCCTCCGCACCCCCCTCTCTCCGCCCTCCTCACCCCCTGTCTCCGCCCTCGGCACCCCCCTCTCTCCACCCTCCGCACCCCCCTCTCTCCGCCCTCCGCACCCCCCTCTCTCCGCCCTCCGCACCCCCTCTCTCCGCCCTCCGCACCCCCTCTCTCCGCCCTCCGCCCCCCCCTCTCTCCGCCCTCCGCACCCCCCTCTCTCCGCCCTCCACACCCCCTCTCTCCGCCCTCCGCACCCCCCTCTCTCCGCCCTCCGCACCCCCCTCTCCCCGCCCTCCGCCTAGTCCTCCATCCAACCTAGCCCCTCCATCCGCCCCTAGCTCCGCCCTCTGCCTAGTCCTCAGCCCTCCGCCCCTAGCTCCTCAACCCTCCCCCGCCTAGTCCTCAGCCTTCCGCCCCTAGGTCCTCAAACCCCCCCTGCATGCACACACCCTTGCATATGCGCACACACACACACTTAACACCGGCATACCCATCTCCACATACATAACCACATACACTCACACACACACAGACACACACATATGCAACCACACACACACCTTCATAATCACAAACACACACTCTCATAGTTACAAACACA